>JAYJMF010000002.1:5996639-6028265 GCA_036873715.1 Salvia sclarea | reverse complement strand
AAAATTTGTTTTATGAATTGAAAAATAGGAAAAGAATATATGTTGAATTGGTATTTGAAAAATAGTGTTTGTTATTTCTTAGATTTGTATTAGAAAATGAAAAACATGAAAAATATATGTCAAATTAGTGTTTGAAAATTAAGAAAAAAAAATAAAAATATATATATTTTTAATTTTTTAAGAAAATTGGTAGAACCGGTTAAGGTATCCGGTACCATCAAAACCATTTTTTCTGGTACCGGTTAATCGGTACTAAACCGTTTACCACCCCTAGCTGGGGGCCGTAGGGTAGGGCTGCTTACAGTAAGCGTGTGTGGGACTGTGGGTTTCAATTTAGGGAGTAGGATTAGGGAAATATAAATTATTTATTAAAAAAAATTGAAAAACAAAAAATGGGTTTTCGGGTATACCTAAACCCGGAATGCTCAAATATAGGACAAATATCAAATTAAATCCTGAACTATATACTTTGTACCAAAAATATCCCGAACTTTCAATAATATCAATAAAATACCTAAACTATCGAAGATAAACAAAAGCATAAATGAAGATATTTTGGTACAATATCAATATATTGTGTCTTTTAATAATCAAAAGTTGGGAATATTTTGGATCAAACTAAATAATTTTTAGAATTTAATTCAATATTTTTTAAATAATTTTGCTTTAATAGTCATTTATTCAAATTGACCCAATAACTAATATGGAACTCAGTAGGAAGAGAAGAGTTATCTGCAACGTCTTCTTTACAAGAAGAAAAGTGATGAATAAGTAAAGAAGATGAAAGAATTAAGATTATTTATAGTTTTGAATAAATTAATTATCATATGAGAAAGTATAAATTAAGAGATGAATTGAGGCTCGACGTTATATAATGGGAGCAAATTCAATAAATGTAATGTATATAAAAAGTGAACATATATATAAAATCTACATTATATATAAACGGATTCGGTTTGCTGTTACATATAGCTAATTCTCCAAACCCGACCCAAACCCGTCACGAGTATTAGTCTCCAAACATATACCCGCCGCAAACCCATTTCATATTTACCCAAACCCGATCAACAAGATTTGATAAGTACAAGTACGCTCGAAAACCCGATTGTCATCCCTGACCTTCGTGTAGAAATTGCATGCTCACATAGATTTAGAGGGTTGTCGGAAATGTTAGCCACATTAAAAATTGGAACAAATGGAAATTCATGAATTTCAAAGAAGAATTTTGAGTTAATGTGCATAAATCAAAATTGAACAAAAATTGATGTATCTAGACATAATTACTCCTTTAATATATGATGATTGTTTGATAGATTGATCATTTAGCTATTTTCTTGAAGACGTGAAATCAAATGCTGCAGAATACTTTTAATTACAATTTCATTGAAGATGTGGCACAGTTACAAACTGGAGAATATATACCTACCTAGCATTGAATCTAAAATCAAGCATTAATACTGTCTATATTTTGAGCCAATGCTCAAAAGATCCAATTTTTTACCATCTTCTGCATTCCAAAGAGTAGCAGCTTTTCATATATTGTCATCTCCAATGATCTGATCCCGACCCGACCTCGAAGACTTTCAGTTACAGCTTAAGCTCTTCCTTTCTCCACAAGTAGGGAGTTCTGTTGGGATCTCTTCTGATTTCTCTCCGGTTTAAACGTTTCGTTCGACTAATCCATTCCTCCACAGCAACTTTCCGCATAATGAATTAGAGGAGCTAGAATTGCTTCGGCAGGAAATATCAGATCTTGAGCTTTCAAATTTACTTCCAGATAAGTCTGACTAAATCTGCCCGAGAAATGAGCAGGTACTTACTGGTAAGTCGTCAGGTAGATCTTAAAAGTCGAGCTGCAAAGGCTCCGTCAAGCGAGTGTTTGACAGGGTTGGAGCTGTAGAATCCACCTTCAGTGACAAACGGGGGAGACACGTATTTGTCTACCGGATCTACACAAAATTCCTGAACACAGATTTTCCGTTTCGTTTAGCATAGTAAAAAGCATCTCCTGGAAAATAGCTATATGATGATCAAGGTCTTAACTTAAGGTGGCCAACCACTTTTTGTAAGTGCAAGCATGCATGATTCTTTTAGATGGGAAGCAACATGTAAAGAGCTAAGTAACGTCTCCGGGCACTCACCGGATGTCTTTGGAGAAAAGCAGCAACCCTTTGTTCGTTCTCCTCAGGATCGACTGAACAGGTGCTGTATATTAGCACTCCACCAGGCTTTACCAAGCTGTACATGCAAACCAAAGTTATCGTAAAAAATGGTACAATCAGATAGAATTATTTAAGTCACATAACCTAAACTGGAGTTTGAGATACTACATTTGTGAAGAAAAAGTTCGATTTAAAGAATTTCTGAATCTTAGATGCCCGGTGGTCAAACGAGGAAAAACAATCAAAGAAGTGGTAGACTCACTTAGAAGCTGAATCAAGAAGTGCATCTTGCAAATTTATAAGTTCCTCCATGTCTTCCAGTCTCCTATTCCAGCGCAAATCCGCTCTCTGTATCAAAGAAAACGGGAGTTGAGAAAATAAGCAGAGATGAGACTAGGAAAAGAGAGAATAAAATAAGTAATTAAACAGTACAAAAAAGGACAGCTAAAATTAATTTTAATCACAATTGAATAAAGCAATACGACTCAACTGAGATGAAATAGAATGATCTATAGTTATTTTACAAGTGCTATTTTATGTAATTCAGTGTCTAGCTTTCTTCAGTTAAGGGTCATTAGGATTTCTGTTTTAGAGTTTAGCGGCGGATTTGCTGCGCAAGTTGAAATTTGTGACAAATCTGCTTAGGCTGGGCAGGCATTTGCCTGAAGTTCTATTTCTTCTTCTCCGATTATCTCCCAAAGATGAATAGAATTCTTAATTTTCTGCTCCTTTCTGAGTGTTTGTTAACCTTTAGCTATATTAGTTTAGGAGCCACGGAGATAAAGTTTAGATGATCCATTCCATGCAGGAATCGATCTGTAAAATAATATACCTTAGATAGTACACCTAATCCAGAACAAGGAGCATCCAGCAGAACTTTATCACCTTTCAAGCAGTTGCTATCCTGAAAATTGAGCAAAACAAATCAAAGAGAGATGATATATAATATCCCCCTTCAAAATAATATACGAACTTCCCTTACAAGTGTACGCAGATCAGCATTGATGGTAGTGATAACTTGATCGAGTTCGTGCAACTTGGCTGTCTCTTTGAGGATTCTCAATCGGCCCTTGTTTACATCAACTGCGCTTATGCTACCTGATAAGAATGTCACCATAACATGATAACATGATCTAATATCTGCCAAAATATTTGTTCTTTCAGAAAGATCTAGTCCTAAGATCTAGTCATATTGGTATTACTAAGGGGCCGGCGTTTACTTTGAGCGATAAGATAGACTGATAAAACATCGGATTGAGTATTTGAACTTTGAAGGATAAGATGGTCAAAAAAGTTCATAATTGATCAATCCACCAAAGTAAACAATGGATTAGCTTGATTATTTTTATCTACCATCATTGAAAGTAATGCCCCTTAAATGATTATCACAAATCAGAACAAGGAGGTTATTTTTATCTACCATCATTGAAAGTAAAAGCCCTTTAAATGATTATAGGGTTTCCTCTAGGAATAAAGAGACATAAAAAGGGTCCCAGGTTCAAATCCACCATTGACACGGCTTTTAAATTTCTTTACTAAAAAAAAAAAAAAGAAAAATAAAAGAAAAGAAAAACCACATTATACAGCATTGTACCTTGTCCATTCAGAAACGAGGCCATGAAAAGAGTCTTTCCGCCTGGAGCTGCACAACAGTCGATAATGCTATCGCCAGGTTTTGGATCCACAACTGTAACCACCAATCCTGCACCAAAAGTTTGCATTCAGCAACCCATAAGAATTATTCTTATGGATCAAAGTAATTGAGTAGCACAGCCCAGTACGGTGAACGATCCACAGGAATAACGAGATAGATGCACTCAGGTTTCTTAATATTGACAAGAGAATGTGTGCCATGTGGCCAGCAGACAAGATGGTTTCTTGCAAGGGAACAATGAGTATATTGGTATGAAGTAGACTTAATCCAGGCAAGAAGAAAAGAGAAACTATAAGAAGACAGGATAATTCTATGGCAAAGGAAGTTTATCATATGGCGTTCGAATGAAGTTCTGTGGGACATGAATATTTACCCGCACTCTCATCCTGGACCGAACATAAACCCTTTTTCAGTAATCCAGCTTGTATGATAACCTGGAAGAAGTAATTGTGGATTATCAGCGATCAGTTTTGGGAATAACAGAAACAAACAAGTTGCGACTAACAGAGTGGGCACCACATCCAGCTTAGACGAATAATAGTATACACAAAGACATGAACATTGATTATATTTCAATGTTCATTCCATCACTACTAAGATAAAGAAAAAAGCAAAATGAATTATGTTGTGGAGAATGTAAAACTTTGTACCTGCATCCCCGTTCTTATGCGGACAAAATCATCCAAGTGCTCAGAAAGTTCATACGGAACCTAAAGTTGATGAGAAAGGGCAAAAGTAAAATATATTACCATGGACATAAAAACAATGATAATAATAGTAGTTATTATTTTCAGTAAGCATTTCAACCCTTCTTTGTGCCAGTGAGCATTCTGTATATTTGAGAAAAGATCAAGTACCAACCTTTGACTTTTCAAGTTCTCTAACAAGATCTTCCCTTGTGAAGCCTTTACCCGTATTTGCTCTAAAATCATCATCAAAAGACATGGTGAGTGATAGCAGATGTATACTTTTGAAAATAAAAGGGTTTCCGAAAGGGTAAGAGGAAACCTGATGCTGAAACCAGGATCAGTGTTATTCCATGTCATAAACTTGATAGCGTCATCAAGACCAAGGTGATTAATCCATCGTCTCACCATCCACTAGAGAACATGTAAATGATAGTAGGGTCCAAGTGAGGTTTCAAGGTATGGGAAATCCTAGAAGTAAGACTATCAGGAACCCAAATTCTCTAGAATGTACATATCTTGTATCAATCCGAAAGTTCAACATGCATTCGTTATACCTAGCTGGGTTCGTCAATAACAATTCATTCACTTGTAAGACTAAAAACCTCAATATTTGTCAAAGCCATCCGGAAAAGCTTTTCTAGAGCATTGGCATTTAAATGACTCTAGATCACAATGACTTATTGTTCCATTGAAAGAGGCTGAAAATTTTGAAAACTTTCAAAAAGTAAAGAAAAGGTAAATACAGCATCGTACAGACGTACACAGACAGAAAGTTGTGGTCTTTATAGCTGCAAGAGAGAAAGCTAAGTCGAGCAAGAATTATGTTTATCAAAACCACTGTAAAACTTAAAGCTGAAAGACAAACTCACAACAGGATGAGAATGAATTGTGGCCAAAGCACGTGCTCGCTGCCTGTCATCACCATCCACTTTTGGCTCGGGGAGCAAGTTTCTCTCCTGTAGACATTCACAGTGAAGGAAAGTCACTAAAATATCATAGATAAATCCTCATATATATTTGAGTAGCAGAAGGCTGACCTTAAGCGACACTAGCTTCCTCAAAAGCGCATTAACCATATTGCCAGCACCAACTCTTAGTGCAGCTTTTGCAAGTTTCACATTCTATCATACCCAAATAAGAGAAACATAAATAAGAAAGATGAAAGGAGTGTCAAGCAACCACAACTATCCTGTGTGTAAGCTCAAAATTCAAATCCTTAAATATTTTACCCATAATAAGATAGAGGTAGAAAAGGAAAATTATATTAAGAATATCATCTTTCATCTGAAAAGTGGAAAAAGAATCGAATCGAGAAAAGAGATTATACGAAACTTCACCCACAGATTATAACAAAACAAAATTTTGAAATACCACTTTATTGAGGTCTAGAACACACACATCTACCCATTATATTTGTTAATTATATCCAGGCTTACAGATAATCATAGTTACTGGCGGGAATATAACGGTCACAAGCAAGAAAACTCCAATTGAGATTTGATGCACATCCACATACCTCATCAACAACCGCATATGGAGGCATTTCAAGCTTTACGATTTCATAAAAACCAATCCGAAGAATCTGAAAGAATGCGTGTAAGCTTGCATCATTCAGAAAAACTGTACCAGTCCTTGCACAGGTCAGCTATGGCATCACATCATCCAAATATACAAACTACTCTCTGTCTATCTACCTGCAGTAGAAGAGGTTCCATACTTTTGATGGAGTTTTCATCATGACATAGTGAAAGAATCAAATGATCGAGGTATCTTTTCCAACGTGTGGTGCCCCCAACAATTTCTGTGACCTACAAACCCATCCAATCTTTCAATTGCCAACCTTTCCTGATTTGTTTTGAATGACAAATGCAAGAGATAAGTGAGAGGAAAAACCAGCCGAAGATCTCTATCATCAACATCACGGGTACGGAATCCAAGAGTTCTCTCAACATATCCCATCTCGTTATCCCCTGAACCCTTGCCTTGCTCATTCAACAGGTCAGCAAATGCGCCACCAAGCTCAATCCGCATCAATCTCACAGCAGATACTATTTAAGGATATAAAACAAGATTTATTAGAACTTTTTCACTAATTTAGCTAAATTTTCAAATAAAACTATTGGAATGCAGACATACAGTAACAAGTTTATGAAGTTTAGGCACTGAGGAACCATAATTAAAGACAAACTCCTTCACCCCTAAATGGTGTATATGTGATTTGCCACTTTAGGCAACATGAGCTTCATGTTTATTGTTAAAGATACAAGATTAATTAATCTCTATAGCAAAACCATTTCTTTTTTACACCTAGATGAATTACTTGTATAGTCCAATAAATTAGATATAAATATAATACGATGTAGCATACCAGCTCTATGAGGCGATATTTCCGAATTCAGCTTCCGAGCATGGCCTGCACCATTAAAATTACTTGAAGCACGAAATCACCATAAACTTATCCTAGAAAAAGATTTGAGAGAGAGAGAGAGATTGTACACCTCCTCTATCCCGACTAGTGGAAGTTTGTGGACGACCTGCAACACAATAACTTAAACATCATTGTTGAACAGAAACTTGAAATTGAAGCAAGCCCAGGAAATGCAGAGACCAGTTTTAGTTTTAGTTGAAGTAGTCGAAGTTCTGGGCGAGTAGTCTCTGGAAGAACTCCGCTGGTTATGCTTCACCACAGCTACACAAGTTGAGCAGACAACTCTTCTAGCAGGCGCTGAAATTGAATATATACAGTTAATGGGAGACCACACTGCCTCCATTTTTTAGGTGGAAAAGAGAGAGAGCAAGGGATGAAATGAAATCAAGAACAGAACACAATCAGCGCTCAATTTTCTTCCGTTAAATCTCTCCAAACCATAAAACGTGTTGGCTAATTTTTTTAATTTATTATTCTATAACCCATATAACTTGAAAAGCGCTCATCTGAACTGCGGCAAATAGAAAGACAAATAATAAGTGTGCGTCTTAAAAAACCTTTCTTTGTCTCTTTCTTCCTTAATGCCGTCGTCGTAAAGCATTGGCGAATCAATGGGTTTTTCCGATGTTCTGACAACAGTTTTTACCGAGACGAACTTGGGCACCCGCCTTGCCGTCCCGGCTTCTCCGGACATCACGGCTGAGGACTTCAAGAGTTAGTTGCATTCTTCTTCTTCTTCTTCTTCTTCTTCTTCTTGGTTTGCTGCATTCATTGATGTTTGGGCAAGACTCCTTCTTTTTGTCAGGTTTTCTTGTTAAAGATCAAAATTTTATGCTGCCGCCGACGTCTTTAATTAATGCCCTCAACTGAGAATGTTGCTGGAGAATACAATTGATTTTGTCTCTTTTCCTTTGGTTTTTTAATTAAAAACGGCAAACCATACAACATACTTTCGTTTGTAAATTCCTTTAGCCCGGAGCTATATTGATTTATGTAACTGCATTGCGTTAACTAGGAAATAGCTAGGATTCCAACTATAATTCCTAGATTCCGAGTGAAATTTGTGTGGCAGAGATATGGATTGAAAAGGTATGATAATCAAGTGAGATTTTTTTCTTTGCTGAGTAAATCTGCTTATATAGATGGTTTGAAAGGGAACATGGTTTCTGTGTACTATTTCAATTTTTCAAATGAATATTCAACACATTTGGTTTAATATCTCCATAACGTTTATTGTTGGTATCCACATTTGGGTGCAAAATATGTGAAACTTTGAACAAATTGGAAACTTTTAGATTGGCTAAAAGTGCTGCAGAGAAGAGAGAATATTTGTTTTGGGTAAGGAACTTTCTTGTATCATGGGTTGCTCTACCTTTCACTTCAATTTCAGATTATAATTGTTTATGAGATTATTGGAAATAGTGTCATAGGTTTAAACAGATACACATTACATTTAGTTTTTGCCCAAACGGGATTGTTTTTCTACGATGTTTAATACAATGCCCATGGTGTTTTGGATTAGCTATATATCATAGTATATCCCCTAATAGCAGCTGTCTGTGCATACAAGGTTACAATAACTGAGAAACCTTCCTTTTCAGTCGAAACTTAATGTCCAAACTA
This sequence comes from Salvia sclarea, assembly GCA_036873715.1. Classification (NCBI taxonomy): domain Eukaryota; kingdom Viridiplantae; phylum Streptophyta; class Magnoliopsida; order Lamiales; family Lamiaceae; genus Salvia; species Salvia sclarea. The sequence continues at coordinate 6,019,709 of JAYJMF010000002.1, read as the reverse complement.
ATTAGCAATCTAGATGCTCAATTGATGATATGTTGTACTACTCGCAGGAGAGGTGGAAAGGGCGCATCTCAATTGTTTCCCCGAATGTGGCAGGATCAGTGTCAAAGCAGTGATGGTATGTTTTTTGCTGTATGTATTGTTTCCTCTTGTTTTTAGACATTACAAGTGGAAGGCTGCTCCATTGGAGTGTACTTAACTGAGCTCTATCTTGTCATTCTTCTTGCAAGACCAGGTGACGCGAAAACTACAATGTTATCACCTATCTGGATCTCTGCCTCTCAAGTATGCTTTTCTGGGTTCAAACGTTACTTGGTTTCTTCAAACACACGTTATTTTATCAGACGTTTCTACTCGTGCTTGTGTAGAGTCACTGAAACACAATGAAGCCAAAGTTGGCAATCTTGATTCTATTGCTACTGTGGTTACTGATTCAGTTGAATTGGGAATTTCTTCCTCTGAGAAGAGAACAAAATGCAAAAGAAAGAAAGTTAAGGTACGAAGATTTCCATATCTCAAAGCTTCATTGCTGAAGATATCTACAGCTTCCTGTTCCCGTAGAAAGAGGAAAAGGAAAGATGTGAAGAAAAAGCCCAAAACCGGACACCCAAGACGAGGGCGCATGCAGCCTTCTGTTGCTGAAAAGGAAATGCTCTGTCAGTTTGCTACCGGAGCTGAAGTGAATTTGAGTAAAAAGTCGGACTCTAACATGACTGCAGAGGCCGCTGGGGAAACGATTTCAGAACCAGCATCAGTTTCGGGGATTATCAAGAAGTACTTTTCAGATTATGATGAAGTGGCCTCTAGTCCGGAACTGCCTTTTACCACAGCGCGATATAAACACAGGAAGCAGCTTAACCGTAGCACCGGACGTGGATACCGTAGCGTGCTACAGTATGATGTAATGACGTCTCCCATAGCAGTCCGTACACCGCCTAAAGTATCTCAGGATGTGAGCGTGGAGATATCATCAAGAGAGAAGCTTAAATCACCGGAGGTTGGGAAGCGCCTTTTGCTTGCATCTAACAGTCTCGGGCTCACTCCAAATAGACAACATCCCATACTTTCACTGTGTCAATGATGGAGAGCATGAAAGCTAGCGTTCGAGATGGAAGACGACGGTCAGTGAATAACTGTAGATTACATCTCTGGTCTTATTGTGACAAGTAGTTCAGTTCAGCCCATCATCTTCTGCTGCTGCTGCATTGAGGGTATGCACCAACAAATACAAGTAGTTTGCTTTAAATAAATAGTTGAAACAAAGTCTTAAGTAATTCTCTTGTTTTCAGGTACATAATTTTCAGTTCCCAATCATCAACAAGCAACTACAGAGGAAAATTTCAGTTTGTGTTCATAGCTGCATTTTTATGTTTGTTTGGGACAAGTGTGTGTATGTGTGAAGTTGCAAAGAAACAGTTGTATTGTTGATTTGTTGTCATGCTACTTGTACTTCCCCTCTAAGAAAGGCATATTCTGCTTTTTCTTGATGGAATGGAAGTCTTTCCAGTTTGTGCAAAAGACACACTGAATTTACTTTTTTTAATTTTTTAATCTTTTTGTAGTAATTAATACTAGGAGTTTTTCGAGTTAGATATGTACAGTATTATTATCTTCCAAGATAAGTTTCGTATTTGTATTTATATATTCATTCGCATTTCTTTTTTACCTTATTGACATTCTACGAGTGAATTTGACTTTCTGAAGTCGGCAAAAAAAGCACAAAAGAGTATCACTCAACTTTTTACTGCCAAAGTTATTTTCTTTTTATAAATAAATAAATTACTCTGACATCTAAACCTTTAGCCTTAAACATTAATTCTCGACCACTAGATCAACTTGCACAAACGTTAATACTCAAAATATGGATGATGGTCAAACAACAATTGAATAATTATATTCAAAATTTGTTATTAGTACTATTTTATAGATTAGGATGCCGGTCATTATAAATTATAGATTGCGGAACATGATGAATAAAAAAAATAATACTAACTTTTATGACTCAAAATAATTTTAATGTATATTTTAAAGTTAGTTTACGTTTAATTCAGTTAAATTCCACATACAATATATATAGAAGTAGATAACATAGAACTGGATTAGCACGAAACTTTATTGTTGAGTAAATAAATTAATGGAGTCATGATTACATTGCAATTTAGATATAGTTGTATATGATAAAAATTGGTGCTATAATAATAAGGTAACATGATAGAAAATTATTTTAATGTAAAAGTTATAATGAGTGATTTTCACACTTTTGCCGACTCCCATGGTTAAATATTATGCAGAAAATAGATAAAACGAATAAATAAAATCAGCCAAGTTAATGGGGGAAATATCTGATATCTCTCCGTCTCCACCTTTTTCTTGTTTATTTTTGCATTTATTTATTCCCCAATTTTCACTCTCTTCCAGAGTTCCTATATATAGAGCATAACTCCATCACCAGCGTAAATTTTTCCCCTTTTTTCCCTGTCTACAAATTCTATGCGATCACCAATTGCCCAGAAAAACCCTCTCTTCGAAAACCCTAGGAAATCACGATCTTTATCCTCTGTAGATACACAAATTTCTCCATCTATCTTGTTCAAATTTTGGCGTCTCTTTTCCCAAATCCATCGAATTTCACCCCTACGATCCTCGGGTTATCCCATTATTCACTTGACTTCTCACATACCCCTCCGTCGCTCCAATTGTTACTCGACTATCGAATCGGTCGATTAATTAATTGAGCAGCTTTCTTGTCGAATCGGGCAATGATCGCATTTGGTTGATCTTAAAAATATGAAGTTGAAGCGAAGGAGGGCGCTTGAAGTGGTTAGTGGAAATTATCTAATGTGCTCCGATCATTCCGTTTGTATTTTTATTGAAATTCCGATTCGTGGATGCTTCTTAGGGTTAGTTTTTATTTGAATGTGTGACCGGAGATTGATATCCAATGAATTGGTAATACATTTGGATGTAGAACGTACAATTTGAGTAATAGTTTGATTCAATTTTATTTCATCTCAACTTAAGTTGACGCAGTTTTATCTTTTCGCTAACACTAGCTGTAAAGCACGCAACTCTGTTGCTTGCATTGGGTCAACCTTAGGTTTAGCTCTTCTCTTTCTTGCATTTGCTGAAAACCTCACATGTGCTGGTTGTTTTGGGAGTTCTTGCTTATATATTATTTCATTGGATGAATGATGTATCATACTTCATTTTATCTTTTATCAAATCACTTTAGCCTTTTCTATAGTGATCATATTTCAACAAGTAAAAGTGATTATTAATTCTCTAGTTTTTAAAAAGAAAAATAATTTTTTCCTTTTACTCGTGGGTTACTGTTTCAGCCTCATGATGAACTTTTTTTTCCCTCAACGTTGGGTTAAAATTTTAAGCAAAGACGTGGATAAGATTACTGTACTTCTCCATAAACACCTTGGATGTGTGTTAAGAACTCTGCATGAGCTCTCAGTCTTGTTAAAAGAATAATGTTGCTAAATTTCCGACTTGACATCTTCTATTTGAAGGGACAACTCCATCTACTTTTAATATTTGACAAAGTTTTTAATTTGTATATGACTCAGCAATCCAGTTTGCTTGAATGCTCAGTTTTTTTTATTATTGATACATCATCAATTGTAACCAAATAGAATATTTTATCTTGAGCTTTGCGTTCTTTGATTTATATTTGCTACATGGTAGCATTTGAACTGCATAGTATAATTCGTAACTAAGCATCTGCATTACTGTAGCTATAGAAAGAGGAATGCTGAAGCAGCTTTCCCGACTTCTTAGTTTGGAATTGATAGACATATTACTCTTATTTACAAGTTCATTCCTGATACTTTCTCAATGTTTTATGTTTTATTTAATTTTTACCATTCTTATATTTGTTCCGCTCATGTTGTGATGTCAACACTGACTGGGAGTTTGGGAATGACGTATCTTCCTTCTTTCATTTGTAGCCTTTGAAGATTAAATCCTTCATCAACAATGTTACTGCGACACCCCTGGAGAAAATAGAAGAACCTCTTAAAAGTTTTTCTTGGGAGTTTGATAAGGTGCATAAACCCCCTCCCATCCCCACCACACACAGACGAACAAAAAAACAATTATTTTACTCCACTTGTTTTTGGCATACTGATTTGCCTTAATGCAGGGAGATTTCCATCATTGGGTCGACTTGTTTAATCACTTCGATACCTTTTTTGAGAAATTCATTAAACCAAGGAAGGATTTGCAACTTGAGGACAACTTTCTAGAATCAGATCCGCCGTTTCCACGGGATGCTGTTCTTCAGATTCTCCGTGTCATAAGAGTGATATTAGAGAACTGCACCAATAAGCATTTCTACAGCTCTTATGAGGTGTATTTCTTTAACTTACATCTCATCTCCTGACCTATGTTTGGTTTGGACACTATTAACGTTTACAGTCCAAATTTTGGTACTGGCTGGTGCAAATGGTTTAGCATTACTTAAGTGAGCTGGTCTGATTATGCAGTAAGGCAAAATTGTGTTTTCTTTCAATTGAAATCACCTGATTGGCTGTAATCTCTGACCAAGATAGTATCATTTGACCACTAACATGATTCTGAGAACTTCCATACTATACTTTGCATTGGGTCGTAGACTTTTCAAGTTAATTAGGTGACTTGATGGCACATGAAATTTGGTTTGGTTTTGAAGAAGAGTATTTTAGACAAAGTCACATCACAAATGTTATTGGTATAATTTGGGCTACATGGTTAAATGTTCTCTCTGGAGAATTCAAAATTGTGAGAGTTGAGAATCACATACTGTGATGCTCCTATCCTATGCGGAGGATTAGCTTTCCAAGCCATCCATATCTACTGTGCATCTACTAGGAAAACAAGAGGAAGAAAAGAACTTACATATTTGTCTTCACCCCAGGTGCTAGCAGCTAATGAACAGTTGAAATTTGTGCACCAAAGAAATCTTTGTTGTATTAATATAATACCCAAATATAATGAATTAGAAAAATATAAGTATATTGTCAATGAATGAGCTTGTGAATTTATGGAGGATAAATCACCTAGAGGACGTATGGTGTACTGTTCAGTTTAGAATAGCCTGTCTTCTTTGTAAAGCTGTTTCTTTTTTAATTTTTTCCTTTCCAAAAAAGATCTCTCAATAAGAGTTATTTTCAACTTGTATGTTTTTATCTATTATGCCTGGTGTGCAATCTGCTTGCTGTATCCAGTTAATGAAATACAACCCTACAGTTAAGGGGTATTTGCAAAATCTTTACTTTTGAGCGACGTTGTTTGATAGTGTTGCTTAATGTATAAGAATCTTAGTTGCTGTATGTTACAATCGTAGAAACTTTTTTTTCCCTTCAGTTTGCTGTTGCATTATCCTTATATTAATAAGTAATTAACGTGACACTCTTTGTGAGTGGAATCATTTCGTGTTTGGTAAATTGTTTTGTACTTGCTGTTTTTTATGAAAAATAGTTGAAAGTTTCTAAAAAGTCAAGTTTGCGATGAGCTCATCTCCTCAATCTGTGCTTCGACCAAATGTGCATAGGTTTTGTATTCGATTATTGTATTTATACTCCCATTTTCCTCTTGAGTCTCCTCAGATAAATTCAGTAATTATCTGGTGTTCTTTCACAATGTTGGGTGTTATGTTTAATATTTTCTGCTGGATTGTTTACTTATCCAATGTTTTTGTTGGTGCAGCATCACTTGTCATCTCTGCTTGCTTCCACTGATGCAGATGTTGTGGAAGCTTGCCTGCAGACTTTGGCTGCATTTTTGAAGAAATCTATTGGAAAGTATATTATAAGGGATGTTTCCCTAAATTCAAGATTATTTTCTTTTGCCCAGGGTTGGGGGGGTAAAGAAGAAGGTCTTGGATTGATTCCATGTGCTTTACAGAATATATCTGACCCCATTGCGCTTGAGTTGGGTAGCACTCTGCATTTTGAATTCTATTCTGTGAATGAAGCTTCAGTTGAACCTGTTTCTACAGAAGAAACAAGGGGTTTACAAGTTATACACATGCCTGATGTGAATGCAAGAGAAGAGTCTGATCTTGAACTTCTGAATGAATTAGTTGTAGAATATAAAGTTCCTCATAACTTGAGATTTTCTCTTTTGACAAGGTTGCGATTTGCTAGGGCTTTCAGCTCCCTAGAAGCAAGACAGCAGTATACTTGCATCCGCCTCTATGCCTTCGTGGTTCTTGTTCAAGCATGTAGTGATACTGATGACCTTGTTTCTTTCTTCAATGCTGAACCAGAGTTCATTAATGAATTGGTTACTATGTTAAGCTATGAAGATGCAGTTCCAGAAAAGATTCGAATTTTAAGTCTTCTTTCTCTGGTTGCTCTTTGTCAAGATAGGTCACGTCAGCCTACTGTACTGACAGCTGTAACATCTGGTGGACACCGTGGCATTCTCTCTAGCCTTATGCAAAAGGCAATTGGCTCAGTTGTAAATAATTCATCAAAGTGGTCTGTTGTGTTTGCTGAGGCTCTGTTGTCTCTGGTTACAGTTTTGGTGTCATCATCATCAGGTTGCTCAGCCATGCGTGAAGCAGGATTTATCCCCACTCTTCTACCTCTATTGAAAGACACTGACCCCCAGCACTTGCATTTGGTTAGCACAGCCGTACATGTTTTGGAAGCCTTTATGGATTACAGCAATCCAGCTGCTGCGCTTTTTCGAGACTTGGGTGGTCTAGATGATACCATTTCACGCCTTATGGTAGAAGTTTCTCATGTTGAAAATGGTACAAAGCAGCAAAGTACTTCCGGTGACCTTGAAAGTTCAGAGTATGGTGGTTCTGAGATAGGTACAAGTACTTCTGCTGAGCTTGATAGTCTGCAGCCTCTTTACTCCGAGGCACTGGTTTCCTATCACCGCCGGCTGTTGATGAAAGCCTTATTGCGTGCTATATCACTAGGAACTTATGCTCCTGGGACAACAGCTCGCATGTATGGTACAGAAGAGAGCTTGTTACCCCATTGCTTGTGTATAATATTCAAACGGGCAAAAGATTTTGGTGGCGGTGTCTTTTCACTTGCAGCTACTGTGATGAGTGATGTAATTCACAAAGATCCTACCTGCTTTTCTATCCTAGAAGCAGCGGGTCTTCCTTCAGCGTTTATGGATGCCATAATGGATGGTATTCTTTGCTCGGCTGAGGCTATTACTTGCATACCACAGTGTCTTGATGCATTGTGTTTGAACAACAATGGTCTTCAGGCTGTGAAAGAACGCAATGCTTTGAGGTGCTTTGTAAGAGTTTTTACTTCCAAACAGTACCTGCGAGCTCTTGCTGCTGATACATCAGGTTCCTTATCAAGCGGCCTGGATGAACTCATGCGCCATGCTTCCTCTCTGCGGGGACCAGGTGTAGACATGTTGATTGAGATATTGACAAAAATTGCCAAAATAGGATCTGGACTTGACTCAGCATCTTCGTCTACAGAATGTCCAAGTAGCTCTCAACCTATTCCGATGGAAACTGAACCTGATAACAGAGATGTGGTTTCAGCTGATGATAGAGATTTATGCAAGCCTGGAAGTTCTGAGCAACCATCAGATTTGGTCCCTGATGCATCATCATCAAATGTTGAATCATTTTTGCCTGATTGCATAAGCAATGCTGCTCGTCTTCTAGAAACCATTCTTCAAAATTCTGATACGTGCCGTATTTTTGTTGAGAAGAAGGGAATTGAGTGTGTACTGCAATTGTTTTCGTTGCCTCTCTTGCCTCCTTCAGTATCTCTTGGTCAAAGTGTAGCTGTTGCGTTTAAAAATTTCTCTGCTCAGCATTCTGCTTCACTTGCTCGTGCAGTATGCTCTTTCCTGAGGGAACATTTGAAGTCAACAGATGAACTTTTGAGTTCAATTAAGGGATCCCAACTTGCGCAGGTGGAAGTTTCTCAGAGAGTAAAGATATTGAAGAGTCTCTCTACTTTGGAAGGAATCTTATCTCTTTCTAATTCTTTGTTAAAAGGAGCAACTACCATTGTTTCTGAACTGGGTTCTGCAGATGCAGATGTATTGAAAGACCTTGGGAAAGCTTATAGGGAAGTTCTGTGGCAAGTATCTTTGTGCTGTGAGCTGAAGGTGGAGGAGAAACGAAATGTTGATGTGGAGCCTGAAAGTGCAGATACTGGTCCATCTAACGCAGCTGGAAGAGAGAGTGATGATGATGCTAATATTCCATCTATTAGATACATGAATCCTGTATCAATCAGAAATAGTTCTCATCCGCAGTGGGGAGTCGAACGTGACTTCATATCTGTGGTTCGCTCAAGTGAGGTATTCAGTCGCCGCAGTCGACATAGTTTGGCTCGTCTTCGTGGTGGCAGGACCGGGAGGCATTTGGAAGCGTTACAAATTGATTCTGAAGCTGGAGCAAGTAGTGCTGAGGCTCAGCCACATGGAATGAAGAAGAAGAGTCCTGAAGTACTGGTTTTAGATAACCTAAATAAGCTCGCATCAACAATGAGATCTTTCTTCACAGCACTTGTGAAAGGTTTTACATTACCAAATCGTCGTAGGACTGAAACAGGATCCTTAAGTTCAGCTTCAAAGAGTATTGGAACTGCGTTAGCGAAAGTTTTTGTTGAGGCACTGGGTTTTCCGGATCCCAACTCTGGGGTTGATATCTCATTGTCAGTCAAGTGTCGCTATCTTGGAAAGGTTGTCGATGACATGGTTGCTCTCACATTTGATAGTAGGCGGCGAACTTGCTACACTGCAATGATTAACAAATTTTATGTTCATGGGACTTTCAAGGAGCTCCTCACAACATTTGATGCAACGAGTCAGTTACTGTGGACTGTTCCTTATGCTATTTCAACATCAGGTGCAGAGCATGAAAAGAGTGGTGATGGGAACAAACTGTCTCAGAGTTCATGGCTACTTGATACATTGCAGAGTTATTGTCGTGAGCTCGAGTATTTTGTGAATTCTGGGTTACTATTGTCGTCAACCTCATCATCCCAGGCCCAGCTGCTTGTTCAGCCTGTTGCTGTTGGTCTATCCATTGGGTTGTTTCCTGTTCCCAGAGACCCAGAAGTATTTGTTCGCATGTTGCAGTCTCAAGTTCTGGATGTGATACTTCCTGTATGGAACCACCCAATGTTTCCCAATTGTAGTCCTGGTTTCATCACTTCCATCATATCCCTAATTACTCATGTATACAATGGTGTTAGTGATGCAAAACAAAATCGCAATGGATTGCCTGGAACAGCGAGCCAACGTTTCATGCCCCCTCCACCGGATGAAGCTACCATTAGTACTATTGTTGAGATGGGTTTTTCCAGAGCAAGGGCTGAAGAGGCGCTGAGACGAGTTGAAACAAATAGTGTTGAGATGGCAATGGAATGGTTGTTTAGCCATGCCGAAGATCCTGTGCAGGAGGATGACGAGCTAGCTCGTGCACTGGCCTTATCCCTTGGAAATTCAACAGAAACACCTAAAGTTGACGGGGCTGATAAGTCTGCTGATGCCTTGGCTGAAGAGGGACAGGCAAAACCGCCTCCAGTGGATTATATCCTTGCTGTGGCAATGAAGCTATTTCAGGGTTGTGATTCAATGGCTTTCCCGTTGACAGATTTGCTGGGTACTCTTTGTAGCAGGAGCAAGGGGGAAGATCGCTCAAAAGTAATTGCTTATCTTGTCCAGCAGCTAAAGCTTTGCCCACTTGACTTCTCCAAAGATAGCTGTGCATTGGGTATGATTTCGCATACTTTAGCATTACTTCTTTCGGAAGATGGAACCACCCGGGAAATTGCAGCACAAAATGGGATTGTCGCTATTGCAGTTGATATCTTGATTAATTTTATGGAGAGGACACCCCTGTCCCAAGAGCTCCTTGTCCCTAAATGCATCAGTGCATTACTTCTTATCTTGGATGATTTAGTGCAGTCTAGGCCTAAAATATCCGGATCTGGTGATGTTGATGAAGGAACAGTTCCTGGGGCTTTATCTGGTTCGTCAGGAAATCAAGCGCCACCTGAAGCATTAAAGGAAAAATCATTGCCTGCTGATGAATGCAAAGATGAATCTGCCAAGGATAGCTCTGTGTTTGAAAAACTTCTTGGAAAACCAACAGGTTACCTGACAATGGAGGAGAGTCATAAGGTACTTGGAATTGCTTGTGACTTGATAAAAAGACATGTACCCCCAATCATTATGCAGGCTGTTCTTCAGTTATGTGCTCGCTTGACAAAATCACATGCTCTGGCTGTGCAATTCCTTGAAAGTGGTGGTATGGTTGCCCTCTTTAGCCTTCCAAGAAGTTGCTTCTTTCCTGGGTACGACACCTTAGCATCTGCCATTGTTCGACATCTTCTAGAAGATCCTCAGACACTACAAACAGCTATGGAATTGGAGATACGCCAAACGCTGAGTGGAAGCAGGCATGGAGGGCGTGTATTGGCTAGAACATTTTTGACATCTATGGCACCTGTTATATCAAGAGATCCAGAGATTTTTATGAGAGCAGTGGGTGCTGTCTGTCAGTTGGAGTCATCAGGAGGGAGGTGCATTATTGTACTATCTAAAGATAAAGACAAAGATAAAGAGAAAAAAGCTTCTGGCTTTGACACTGCAGTATCTACTAATGAATGCCTAAGACTAACTGAAAATAAGGTGCATGATGGGTCTACTAAGTTCTCCAAATCCCACAAAAAGGTATCAGCAAATCTTACTCAAGTCATTGATTACCTACTTGAGATTGTGTCAACTTATCCTCCATACCATGGTGATGAAGACTGGGGTGGGCATGCTAGTGCTATGGATATAGATGAACCAATTAACAAAGTGAAGGGTAAATCAAAGGTTCATGAAACAATAAAGATAGGAACAGACAGTCAGTCGGAAAAATCAGCTGCTCTTGCTAAAGTGACATTCGTCCTGAAGTTATTGAGCGATATTATGCTTATGTATGTTCATGTTGTTGGAGTAATCTTGAGACGAGATCTAGAAATGTGCCAACAGCGCGGGTCTAGTCATTTTGAATGTCCCGGACAGGGGGGCATAGTTCATCATGTTCTACATCGTCTTCTTCCCTTGGCGATAGATAAGTCTGCTGGCCCTGATGAATGGAGGGACAAGCTCTCTGAAAAAGCTTCATGGTTTTTGGTTGTATTGGCTGGCCGCTCTAGTGAGGGGAGGAGAAGGGTAGTGAATGAACTTGTGAAAGCTTTGTCTTTATTCACAAATGTTGAGAGCAATTCTTCTAGTAGCAGCTTATTACCTGATAAGAAAGTCTTTGCTTTTGTTGATTTGGTTTACTCCATTCTGTCAAAGAATTCTTCATCTGGCAACCTACCTGGTTCTGGGTGTTCACCTGACATTGCCAAAAGCATGATAGATGGTGGGGTTGTGCATTGCTTGTCGGGAATTCTTCAGGTAATTGACTTGGACCACCCTGATGCACCGAAAGTTGTGAATCTCATACTCAAGTCTCTAGAAAGCTTGACAAGGGCTGCAAATGCTAGTGAACAAGTGTCCAGGGCAGATACACTGAGTAAGAAAAAGGTAAATGGTCCAAATGGAAGGTCTGATTCACAGGGTGTTGGAGCTTCAGCTTCTCAACAGTTACAGTCTTCTGCTGAAAATAGAAGTTCTGAACATGGTATTAGTGGGATTGCTGGCTCTGAAGCTGTACCCCCAGATAATTCTCAGGATCATGGTGTTCAAAATGCAAACCCAAACCAGTCGGAGGAACAAGAGATGAGGATTGAGGATCCAACTACTGATACACCTTTGGATCTTGGGAATGATTATATGCGTGAGGATATGGAGGAAAGTGGTGCCTTACCCAATGGTGAACAGATTGAGATGTCTTTTCATGTAGAAAATAGAGTAGATGATGATATGAATGAAGAAGAGGATGACATGGGTGATGATGGTGAGGATGACGATGATGGAGAGGATGAGGATGAAGATATAGCTGAAGATGGCACTGGTTTGATGTCCTTGGCTGATACGGATGTGGAGGACCATGATGATGCTGGCTTGGGTGATGAATATAATGATGATATGGTTGATGAAGAGGATGATGATTTCCACGAAAACCGTGTCATTGAGGTCAGGTGGAGGGAAGCCCTTGATGGATTAGATCATTTGCAGGTTCTTGGGCAACCTGGAGCAGGAGGAGGGCTAATTGATGTGTCAGCGGAAGCTTTCGAAGGCGTGAATGTTGATGATTTCTTTGGAATTCGTAGATCTTTTGGTTTTGAGCGCCGTCGTCAGGCCAATAGGACTTCCTATGAGCGGTCAGTTACAGAAGGGAATGGTCTTCAACATCCTCTCCTTTCAAGGCCGTCAAATTCGGGTGATCTGTTTTCCATGTGGTCATCTGCTGGGAATCCATCCCGGGATTCTGAAGGCCTTTCTGCTGGTAACCATGATCTAGCCCATTTTTATATGTTTGATGCTCCTGTTCTTCCTTATGACAATGCACCAACTAATCTATTTGGTGATCGGCTGGGTGGTTCTGCACCACCCCAACTAGCTGATTTTTCTGTTGGTTTAGAGTCCTTGCGCGGATCAGGTCGGAGAGGGCCAGGTGATGGCCGCTGGACCGATGATGGCCAACCCCAAGGTGGTGGTCAAGCTGCTGCAATTGCTCAAGCAGTTGAAGAGCAGTTCATATCGCAGTTAAGCAATAGTGACCCTGCTGAAAATGCTTCTGAACGGCTTTCACAGAACTTGGGACTACCAGAAAGGCAGGATGGGGATCCAGTTGTGGCCACTGACAATCAACTGGCAGTGGAGGTCAGTGAAATTGATACTCAACTTAATGTTTACCATATTAATTACGATTACCAAGATAATCAACTAATTGAACTTCAACTGTCACAGGAAGTAAACCCAGAGATTGTTGCTGAACCAGCAGGTGAAGGCCATTGCACTGTAGAAGGTCAGCCAAGTGAAATTGGTGTGGATAGCATGGAAACCGGGGATGGGATTGTTATTGGTAGAGAGCCTTTAAATACATCTTCCAGTTCTGTGGCTCAGGATGGGGTACCCTTTGATAGGACTTCAGGTGGTCTTGTAAGTTCAAGTGGTATGCCACCTCAGGCTGAAGGTTCTGATAGATCCCCTGGACTAGATAGCCAGTCTAGCTGTCATGCACTTTTGGTCTCGGAGCCTGATCTGGCTGGTCCAGGCAGTCAAGCTTCCTCTGTTCCAGAAAGTGCAGATGTTGATATGAATGCTACTGATGTGGAAAGAGATCAGGTGGACTCAGTATTACCTTTGTCTGGGGTTAACGTAGAGGAGTCAACAGCTCAGCAAAATAGTGTGGTGATTCAAGATGTAGGCCGGACAGATGAAAGTAGTTTGAACAGTGAGGCTTCCAATGCTAATGGTATAGATCCCACATTTTTGGAGGCACTTCCGGAAGATCTTCGTGCAGAAGTTCTTGCTTCTCAGCAAGCTCAGTCTGCTCCAGCACCTACATATGCACCTCCTAGAGTTGAAGACATTGATCCAGAGTTTTTAGCTGCTCTTCCTCCGGATATTCAAGCTGAAGTTCTTGCACAACAACGGGCTCAAAGGATTGCACAATCTTCAGAAGGACAACCAGTTGATATGGACAATGCTTCAATTATTGCCACTTTTCCAGCTGATCTGCGGGAAGAGGTAGCTTCTTTTACTCTGAACCTCTTGACTTGTCTAAATTTATTTGTATGTTAAACTATTTCCTCTGTTTGTGTTTGCTAGGTGCTTTTGACATCTTCGGAGGCTCTATTATCGGCATTGCCATCTCCATTACTTGCTGAAGCACAAATGCTTAGAGACAGAGCAATGAGTCACTACCATGCTCGCAGCTTGTTTGGAAGTAGCCAGAGACTAAACACTAGGGGAAATAGATTTGGTTTTGATAGGCAAACAGTTATGGACAGGGGTGTTGGGGTCAATATAGGGAGGAGGGCATCTTCAGTTGCTGAGAACTTGAAATTGAATGAACTTGAGGGAGAACCGCTTTTGGATGCTAATGGCTTGAAAGCATTAATTCGACTATTACGGCTGGCACAGGTAACTGTTCTATGGTTTATTTGTACAAATGCTATGTAAGTGAATTCACTTGTAATATATGCTTTATATAATAATGTAGGATCAAAACTTTATTAAACTTCTCACTTCTGGAAGCTTGCTCAATGGCATTTGAAACATGGCATGAAGTATTTTTCTAATAAGTTAATGGCTGCATCCTCGTGTAATAATGGAGCTAACTTATTTCTTGCTATTTGCCTTTTAGCCTCTTGGGAAGGGTCTGCTGCAGAGACTTCTGTTGAACTTGTGCTCGCACAATGACACAAGAGCAATACTTGTTCGACTTCTTCTTGATATGATAAAGCCTGAGACTGTGAGCACCATGGGTGCAGTGACTTCAATGAATACACAGAGGCTCTACGGATGTCAGTCTGATGTGGTTTATGGCAGATCTCAATTATGTGATGGTATTTAATCTATCCACTCTCTTCCTGGTAATGGAAAATTCTCTTTTCTCTCTTGGATCTTACAAGGATAATTCTGCTTTATTCAGGTGTGCCTCCACTTGTGCTGCGAAGGGTACTCGAGATTCTAACCTATCTGGCTACAAATCATTCTGGTGTAGCCAGTCTTCTTTTCCACTTTGAGAGCTCAAATATTCCTGATTTTGCATATGCAAATCAGTTAGAGGGAAAGAACACGAAAGGTAAGGATAAAATCACTGGTGGACAGCATCATATGCACATTTCTGAAAGCTCGGAGAACAAGGATGTCCCTTTGATATTGCTTCTGAGACTTCTAAGCGAACCACTGTTCTTACGTAGTATTGCGCACCTTGAGCAGGTCTGTTTTATCATTTATAATTCATTTTAGAAGCTGCTGTCTGAATCAGTTTACTGTAAGTAATGCATCTGTTGTTTTTCACTGAAAAGGTCATGGGTCTACTCCAAGTGGTGGTCTATGCTGCAGCGTCCAAAGTAGATATCCAAGTTAATACTGAAGAAACTGCACCCCCCGCTGAAACCCCTCCTGGAAATGAAACCCCCAGTGATACTCAGACAGATTTTCATGTATCGCTAGTGGACTCTAATCAACCTGACCAAAGTGCCAGTGCTTTGAATTCCAAATCAGATGGCCAGAGAAGTATTAGGACTTATGATGTTTTCCTACTGATGCCTCATTCAGATCTGCGTAATCTCTGTGGTCTTCTTGGGCATGAAGGGTACTATTTTCATGTTCTGGTTGCTCTTTATTTCTTCTGTTGAGTTTCAGGCAAAATAGTTACCCTACAGTAATATGTGCTAGTATGTTTTTTCATAATTGCTTGTGTTCTTTTGTTTATTCAACCTGCCATCTTTGTTTGTTCTTTGTTGTTGAGCAAGCGACTCTGTAATTGGAAACAACACCAGAGTTTGATCACTATTGTTTGTAATTTAGGCTTTCGGACAAAGTTTACACACTGGCTGGTGATGTGCTGAGGAAATTGGCCTCTGTAGCAGCTACTCATCGCAAATTTTTCGTTGTGGAGCTTTCGGAGTTAGCGCAAAGGTTGAGCAGCTCGGCTGTGAATGAACTTATTACACTAAGGGATACACACATGCTGGGTTTGAGTGCTGGATCCATGGCTGGGGCTGCTGTTCTTCGCGTTCTCCAGATTCTGAGCTCGCTCACTTCTGTTGGCAGTGACAATGAAAAGGCCAAAGTGAGGAATGGCAGTGATAAGGAGAAAGTGAATAATGAGGAACATGAAGAACATGCTACGATGTGGAAGTTAAATGTGGCATTAGAGCCGCTGTGGGAACAACTAAGTGAGTGCATTAGTTCCATGGAATCGGAGCTGAATCAGAGCTCCCAGTCTTCGGTTGTCTCAAACATTAGCATGGGTGACCATGTACAGGGTTCTTCTTCAGCATCTCCTCCTCTTCCACCTGGAACTCAAAGACTCCTGCCTTTCATCGAGGGTTTTTTTGTTCTGTGTGAGAAGTTGCAGGCAAACAATTCACTGTTGCAGCAAGATCAATCCAATGTGACTGCAAGAGAAGTGAAAGAGTCTGGTGGGAGTTCAGTTCCATTATCTATTAAAAGTGTTGATGCTTACAGGATAATTGATGGATCTGTTACATTTGTGAGGTTCGCTGAGAAGCACCGTCGCCTTCTTAATGCTTTTGTCAGGCAGAATCCTGGTTTATTGGAAAAATCGCTCTCAATGCTACTTAAAGCTCCTCGGTTGATTGATTTTGACAATAAAAGAGCTTACTTCCGATCCAGGATTCGGCAGCAGCATGACCAACACCTCTCAGGGCCTCTGCGTATTAGTGTTAGACGGGCATACATTTTAGAGGATTCATATAATCAACTTCGAATGCGACCAAATCAAGATCTTAAGGGGAGGTTGAATGTTCATTTTCAAGGCGAAGAGGGTATTGATGCTGGTGGCTTAACTAGGGAATGGTATCAATTATTATCAAGGGTCATCTTTGACAAAGGAGCTCTGCTTTTCACCACAGTTGGAAATAATGCGACTTTTCAGCCAAATCCTAATTCTGTATATCAAACTGAACATCTCTCTTATTTCAGATTTGTCGGCCGCGTGGTAATTGTCCAGAGGAACCTATCTTAAGCTTGTTTTCTGTTTCACCTATTCATCTTATTTATCGTTGTTATACCAAATTTCTTATAGGTAGCCAAGGCACTGTTTGATGGACAATTGCTTGATGTGTATTTTACTCGGTCCTTCTACAAGCATATCCTTGGGGTGAAGGTGACCTATCATGATATCGAGGCTGTCGACCCTGATTACTATAAAAATTTGAAATGGATGCTGGAGGTGAGCAGGAGTATAAAGTGGATCACTTAATTTAACATAAAAAACTTGTCACTTGGTTCCTGAATTACTTTGGCTTCTTTCTTCTGCAGAATGATGTGAGTGACATACCCGACCTGACCTTTAGCATGGATGCAGATGAAGAAAAGCACATCCTTTATGAGAAAACAGAGGTAGAGGGATTAACTGTTCCTCACTTGTGATATTTCCTTTTTTTCTTGCATTTAGATGTTGGAGCTTGGCAAAAGTATTTGAGGTCACTCCAAAGAGTTCAGAACTTTTAACTCTGCTTTTCTGATATGCTTGTGGTTTGAAGGTTACTGATTATGAGCTCAAACCGGGGGGAAGAAATATTAGAGTAACAGAGGAGACGAAGCATGAATATGTAGACCTAGTTGCTGATCACATTTTAACCAATGCCATCCGCCCCCAAATAAATTCTTTCCTCGATGGTTTCAATGAATTAGTACCGCGGGAGCTCATATCTATTTTCAATGATAAGGAGCTTGAATTATTAATCAGTGGTCTTCCAGAGATCGATTGTAAGTTGGCAAGCATTATCTAATTTGTCAAATAATCACTGGTTTGTTTTAATCATGAAGCATCTGAATGAATTTAATATCTTTGCAGTGGCTGATCTGAAGGCCAATACTGAGTATACTGGTTACACATCAGCATCTAATGTTGTTCAGTGGTTCTGGGAGGTTGTTGAGGGATTCAACAAGGAAGATATGGCGAGATTACTCCAATTTGTAACAGGCACTTCAAAGGTTATCATCTGAAACTGGATTTGTTTGCCACTGTTACTGTCTTACTGACATAGAATGTGATATTTTACAAAGTTAATAAGCATGAATTAGTTCTTTGGTTTACTAAGAAAAGAAGGTCATCGTATGTTGGGAGAAGCAGGAAGCTTCTGCACCGAAGTCATTATCTTGAGATGAGTCTAGTGTTATGAGGTTCTTATTACAACTGTTATGTTGTTTGTAAACAAGTCGAGCCTTTAGTTTTGACTTCTCATGATTTACTAATTAAAACTGCATTCAGACTTGCAAGTTGCTTCCATTTTGTTCATTCCGATTGGCGAGTCCTTATTTGATAAGACTTTGTGTAAGGACTAATCAGGGTTGTTGGGTGTCTTAGGTTCCCTTGGAAGGATTTAAGGCACTGCAAGGCATTTCGGGTCCTCAGAAGTTTCAGATCCACAAAGCATATGGAGCTCCTGAGAGACTTCCGTCAGCTCATACCTGGTAAGTCATTCTATGTAGAGATATGGCTCTCTAATTATGTGCTCATTGCAATTGTGTTGTGTGTATTAATTGACGTGTTTGCGACGTCCGCAGCTTCAATCAACTGGACCTTCCCGAGTACTCCTCAAAGGAGCAGCTCCAAGGGCGTTTATTGCTCGCAATCCACGAAGCAAGTGAAGGATTTGGGTTTGGTTAAATCATGAGAAAGACACAATGCAGTTGTAGCTGACGGATTCTTCGCTGCAATGTACAAGTACGTCGGTTATTTTCTAATTCTGCCTGCCAGATGAAGATGTGTATTATGCAAAGATGGGATGTGAGGTGGGCATGAATGTCATTTTGCGTAACGGCGGAGATGATGCAAAGAGAGAGATAGAGAGATTGGAAGGGAAGGGATGGGATGGGAGGGAGAGAAGACCTTGTTATGTTGGGAGTGAAGCAATTTCTTAGATATTCTATATTCTTCATCTGCCGATTGGCTCTACTCTTAAGTCTAGGCTACAACAAAATTATAGGTATTTCCTTTTGGTCATTTATTTTTAATAATTGCTAGATTTTGTCCTGTTTTGTACAGGTTTTGGTGTTATTTATGATTCAAGCATTTTGGTATATGTATATATATGACGCTCACAATTTGTAGCTGGCATTGCATTTGCACCAAGATTCTTCTCTTCACAATAATCATTATTCCACCTGCTTTTCTTCTTTACGTTTTCATCATTTCAATGGCGTCACCAGTTACGTACTTTCCCAGATTTACGAATAAAATTCTCGCCATAGCTTTTTGTCATGGCAAAGTAATTTGTCCCTTTTGATTATATTATATTCGATAGAAAGTTTACCAACTATAATTAAAATTTAAAAGGGATGGATGCGATCGTTTTTCAATTATCATCACATTTCTTCAGTGCCTATTCTGCAGCGCTAACTTTGTTTGTTAATTTAGGTTGATTGAAAATTGAAATACTTAATTAGTTCAGCCAACTAAATGCTCTCTAAAGAAAAATATTGAAAACAATACTCTTCTTTCTAGAAGAATATAATTATTAAAGCCAACAACATTGGAGACGGTGCAAGTTGCACAAACAGGCTGGGTGCATTGCCCAATAAAAGAATTTATTATGTTATGTTTTCTCTTAATAGGAGTATTTTTTTACTCAGGTACGTTAACATAAATTAAATTACTTGAAAAAATACATACCAATTAAAAACATACTGAAAATATACGATTTCTATGATTAAAAATCTCTTTGGAAGAATGCATCACGTTTCTGTGATCTATTGAGTTGACAAACATATACAGTATCCTTTATTGTTTATTCAACAAAGGGACGTTGATCTAATACTATTTCTCTACGGATTGTACATGTTCGCATACATTCCTGCCTACTATACCACTCAAAAATAATTTTTGAGAAAAATTCTTCAATTTATTTTATGCTTGGAGCATGAATAAATATTTTTCACCAATATATTTAAAGTTTATTGCTTTATCCCATATCTAGCTATTTTGTTTTATAAAAAACTCCACAAAATTAACTTTAATATACTACTATTTAAATCTATGAAAAAATAGAATATATTATAGTAATACCTCTAATTTATCCTCAATACAGACAGTTTGGAGAAAGGTCATAACTTTTCTAATTTTAGATTAAAAATTCGAGCAAATAGGATGAAAATCGTCACCAAATAATACAATCCAAGTCATGCACATGCAGTGAGCTTCCTACTTCATTTCTATCTTTGAGTGGAAAATCCATCCCATTAACCGATTATTTTCTCATACAAAAATAATTGATCATATGAATTTTTATTGCTTCCTCTAATCGCTAATAAAAATATAAATAAAAAAAATTGTTATATTGGTTAATTTAAAGATCGATTCGATTAAAGGATCATCCAATAACTAATCTATCCACGTGACTCGAATCCCTCGAGCTATTAGTTGGAGGAAAAATGTATTACTGGAATGTACGAAGATTAAGAAAACAATACAAAATTGTGCATTTACTTACAAAAAGAGATCTACAAATTCCTTATTA
Source organism: Salvia sclarea (assembly GCA_036873715.1). Classification (NCBI taxonomy): domain Eukaryota; kingdom Viridiplantae; phylum Streptophyta; class Magnoliopsida; order Lamiales; family Lamiaceae; genus Salvia; species Salvia sclarea. The sequence continues at coordinate 5,999,607 of JAYJMF010000002.1, read as the reverse complement.
TGTAATAATTTGATCTAATTAATAAGCCATGTGTTTATATTAATTGATAACTTATATTATATCATCAATTGAAATTTTGGTTTGATCTATGGTTAGATCTATGCTTTAATTTCTTTTGTAATTGTATAAATTGAAAGTGCATTTAATTCTTTCAAATGTGAATATTAAGGTGTATTAACAATTGGAGTTTTGAACATTAGTCATATTTGTAGCTTTCAATATAAACTTCTAGCTTAAATCATACGTAACTTGTCATTTTTTAACACCGTTCTATTTTTTCTATGACGATGGCTTTTGTAGCAAAATGTTATATTGTGGAGGCTTTTATTGTTGTGTCATAATCGAGAAAGGTTTATACTGCATTAAAGCATTATTAATTTCTAACTTTCTCTTTCCTCTGTCCCATCAAACGTGAGGGTATTTCTTTTCGGGGCGTCTCACCGAACGTGAGGCATTTTCTTTTAGGAAACTCTTATTACATACAACTAAATAATATATATTCTTATCACCACTTATATGACTTTACACTACTTTTCAATAACCCTTAATTCTCGTGCCCATGAAGAAACACCTCACTTTCGGGGGAACAGAGTGATACTTGTTACCTTATAACATTTCTTTTAGAATTACAAGCGGAACATGTATAATATAATAATAAATTAAAGCTCAACACTGCATGCAGACGGGATCACTACACCGCACAAATGGCGGGACAACTATCCGCACGCAGGCGGAAAAACTACTCACACAAAAATGGAAAAAATATCCGCACAAAGGCGAGATTCAAACCCATGACCTCACAATGATAAGTCTCTAGGTGCCTAAAATTAGCGACTCGAGTTGGCCTCTTCGACTACCTTGTAACATTAATAGCTGACCCTGACTAACCAAAGTGTATTTCTGGGTGTGCTTATCAATTGGACTTTGTTTGATCATATGCTATTTCCTAGCTACACAAAACACAAATATTTTTGTTAGAAATGTGGTTACAACTTACAACAAAAAGAATGAATTAATTAGATTTAGGTGGTGGAATTGGAATTGGAATTGGAATTGGAATATAATGGAATGGCGATGGCGTGCCGTTACAACTGTACCCATCCTCAAATCTTTTGTCCGTTCACATACCTTTCCTCGAGTGGGTCCCCTTTTACTTTTAGGGTGTGTTTGGCTATTAATATCAAAATCATTCCATTTTTAGTCTCCAATATAAACTAATATTCGTATCTTCAAATTAGATTAATAATATGAAAGTTTTGCTAATTGCTCCGGTTAGTATTCGCATGTTCAACCTAATTAATATTCATCTTTTTCCTTATTAAAAATTACTTTCTTTGTCCCACCGAACTTGGTCTGTATTTTCTTTTGGGTCGTTTCAACTTACTTGGTCATTTCCTTTTCAAAACACTTTTATTACCCACACAATTTTAAATAATATATATTCATATCACCACTTTAAACTATTTTTCATCTTTCCTTAAATTTCGTGCCCAAAAGCAAACGCTCACCTTTAGCGGAACGGATGGAGTATAAATTATGACCAGCCTCTCTATATTCTTTCTTTCAAATTCTGTTTGGAAAATATTACACGAGACGATAACAAAAATTTATGTACTTTATCCGAAACATATAGTGAGTAAATTTTATAATGACATTTGCTTTTGGTGAATTATATGAATTATCCGAAACATATAGTGAGTAGGAATTAATTATATGAATTATTTATTCTTGTATTTGGATCAATTAATTATGGTGAAGGATAAACTGAAAATTTTCCCTCCAAAATAACACTAATTGATTTAATAAATTTTTTAATTAAATATTTAATACAATGATAATCATTAATTCAACTATTAATTAATCCATTAATCACCACACTTATATAAGAAAATTTTCTTATTAAAATATATAATTATTCAACATAATTCATTAATCATTCTAGCATTAAATTATTTTTAACTATTTAGATTATTAATATTTTTGTATTATTAAACTAAAATAAAATTAATAAATATATCTGTATAACATTAAAGTAATTGAAGATAAAAAATTCTAATTGTATCGACTTACATGTATATATCTTTATAAATTTGAAAATAATTAAATTGTGATTGTGTCTCAATAAAATAATAATTAATAATTACTATAGTATGTTAATCATTATTAGTGTTTCTTAAATATAACATATGTACAATTTATCGATCGCTTACAATTAAGTAAATATAATGTATTCATTTTGAAAACTCTATATATTTTTTTGTTTTTGCTATACTTACAAATGTGTAAATAAATTTACTAAAACTTTTGTCATTCAATAAAGTCATTATTTAAACAATTTTATAAGAGCACATGATTTCATAATAAACAATTAGGTGAAGAGAAACAAATACGTACAATTTATAACAAAATAATATCTTTATTTTTTAAGATAAATGAAAGACAGTTATGCATGCTAAAATAAGTTTGATACTCCCTCCGTCCCATGTGAGTTGAATCATATTCCACTTCGGGGTGTCTCACGAGAGTTGACACGTTTTCTTTTTTGGACACTTTATTACTTACACAATTTTAAATAATATATATTTATGTCATCACTTTACTCCTAAAATCTTGTGCCTAAAAGAAAGGAGTCAACTCTCGTGGGACGAAGGGAATATGTTTAATGTTTCTAATTATTTGTTGCCATAAATTACGGAATATATATATCTTTTGAATGATTATTGGATACAAACATTATATGTTACTCCATTCGTCCCAGAGAAGTTGCATGCCTTCTTTGCTCACGAAATTTTATGAAAGTTGTAGTATTACTTATTTTTGTATAAGTAATAAAGATAACCCAAAAAATAATACGAAAAATTCTATCCGACACCTAAAGACGGATAAATAACAACTTTAATGAGAATGACATAATATAATTTAAAGTAATAAAATAATTTTCATCTTATATATATATATATATATATAT
>JAYJMF010000002.1:5985984-5996539 GCA_036873715.1 Salvia sclarea | reverse complement strand
AATAATAATAATAATAATAATAATAATAATAATAATAATAATAATAATAATAATAATAATAATAATGATGATGATGGCTCAATTCCGCCTGAAACGGAAAAAACCCCAGAATAAAAGAGAATATAACCGGAGATGAGAGAAAATTCAAAGTGGCAGTGAAGGGCAGTGCTGAAGATATCATGGAGCTGATTTTTTTTTTTTTTAATTAAATGCAGAAATTTTAAAGGTCGCATAACGAAAATCATGGAGCTGATTTATCAAAATGCAAGGTTGAATTACCTATTCAGACCCGAGGAAAACGACAAAAGGAGAGATAGTTGGCGTCATTCTTTCGACGTGTTTTACATGACTCCTGAGAAGCAGGTCTCTTTCAGCCTACATACGTGGCATATTTTCATTGGATCTCGACGGGAACATGCTAACAGAAATCAATTAAGATTTGGATGACGAGCGCCATCGTGTAAATTACACACGCCTACGCTCAGGACCTGAAATGACGAATTACCTCGGCGCTCGACAACTCAAATGTCCCATGTTTTCTCCTTCAAATGTCAGCTCCGTTACCAAATAGGAGTATATATCTTTACCCAATTTCAAACAAAGGTATAATTCTTTGTTAGTGCAAGAACATCAATACATATCATCATACTATAATGAAAATACATTTACGTCTAAACTTTTTTTGTAATAGCCTATTTATTCTCTATTGGTTGTAATACGTCTAAACTTTTATGGATAATGGTGGAAAACAAATAGTTTCACATTGGGTGAGGACATTCCCGGTCTTTTCACTTAAAAAATATAGTTTTTATATATTTATTTTTTCATGAATATATTTTGTCTTTCGTGGATACTTTTAACCGTCATCAACCCTTACCATCTTGTTGAAAATTACTTTCGGTTAGTTAGCATGAGCATCTAATGATTCTAATTAGTATTATCGTGAGTCAACATTTTGGGTACCTCATGTCAGATAAAATAACACTCCTACAAATTTACACCGTTGAAATGAGAATCACATTTAAAAGTTACTAGAATAACAAACCATTTTCTATAACTAAATCGTGAAATCTACGATGAATACATCAATTTGATGAATGAATGCATTACTTGATTTCGAATCCCCAATTGGAGAATTTAAAACTTTTGGAGTATAATAATTTTCCATGTGAATCCAATAACTTTATACATCGGGTGCTATGACCTGAATAAGGAAACCCTTTCGAACAATGGCGGAGGGAGGGCCCGGCATGCCTCGGCGGCCGCTCGGCCAAATATTTTTTATAATGTAAATATTTATATTAAATTTTGTATTTTTCTCATATTTTATACGTAAATATATAGTTTCATCCGTGTAAATTTATTTCCAAATACAAACATATGATTTCGCCCCTCCATTAATAAAATCCTGGCTCCGCCCCTGCTTTCGAGCGATTCCCAATTTTTATCAAACATATACCAATCAACCCTTGTAGGGGACAAATAGTGAAAAATTAGATTCTAGTAAACAGAAATGAGCACAGCCGTGGACGCTATAACCAACGACTTCACCATAACAGGCAACGGCATCCTTCCCTCATCTTTCCTAAAGAAGAGGGCCTCGTAGACCGGCAAATTCAACGCCACCCACACTCCACAGATCACCAACTGCACCAACACCTCATCAACCGCCTCTGCCGGGCGGCACAGCGCCCTCGCCGACCCCCACCCCAACGCGAACACGTTGAGCAGCGCGAGCGTCGCAACTATGACCATCATGATGGAGGAGCTCCCGAACTCGATCAGCCCCTTCCTGTACCTCTTCTCCGCCTCGTCGTCCACGAGCTTCGCGGTCAGCACGAAGGCCGAGGTCTTCGAGAGCCCCAGCACCCTCAAAGCCGTCTCTATCAGGGACAGGAAGTAGGCCGTGGTGCGGCGGATCGCCACCATACGCTGCAAGTACCACCACCCCTTCACCGTGTCGCCCACCGCCATGTCTTCGGCTAGGCTGTAAGCAGTCTTCGCGGCGAACACGAAGGCGAAGGGTATGATCCACGGGTTAGAAACCTGGACCATCAATAGATCAGTTTGTAGAAACTATATTAGGGGGCCTCCAATGGTAGAAACTAGTTTCTAGTTTCTTATATGCCACATTGTTTTGGGAATTCATCTACTTTTATCCTTCAATGGAAGAATCTAGTTTCTCATTTGAGGGTATCACTATAATACAAAAAGAAAACACTAGCATAGAGGAAAAGAAAAAGGAAAAATGCAAAAAGTAATGTGGATTCCATAAGAAATAGTTTCTAAAACCTCCAATAGTAATTTCTATTTTTTGAAAACTAGAAACTAGAACTATTGGAAGCACCCTAGTGTGATAAGAAACTAATGTTACAAAAATAAAAATACTCACCTTTCTATTGGATCCCTTAATTGACCACCGTGAAATAGGTTTATTTGCATACGAGATTTTTATGGGATACAGTGTCCCACTATTATATATACTCCCTATATCCCTATTAATATGCATTCTTTTGACTTATATACTCTTATTTTAATATTTATTTATAATACTTTACATTTCATCATACCTACTGATTTTTTTCGGGGCCATTCTCCACTATTTCTAAAATCCACCTAACTTTATTAAAATCCTTTGCGGGTTTAATGGTGCATAGGTATTGGGGTTGGTTATAGGTAAGAAGTAGGAACCAATTCTACCATCCAATTTTTATAAATCGATGATCCAAATTTAATACTCTATTTTTCTCCCTCTCTCCATTCTTTCTACTGTTTCTTACGGATTATTTTCTCTCGTATTTAATCTCTTATATATATTTTATCCCTCATCACTCAGGTCATACATATTTGCAACTTTGAGCCACGGCAATTTGCAATTCAAATCAACCATATTTGTAATTAAAACTCATATCTGTTTGCAACAATGTATTCTCTCTCTTCTCCCTCGTTTCTTCTACTTGTTTGTAATTTTAAATAATAAATTTGTATTTTCCCATGGAATTGTAAATCACATTTGCAATTCAAACACATCTACAATTGCAACAAGTTCAGCGTTTATATTTTAAATCACAATTAATAAATTTACTATTTGCCAATAAATATACAAACACAAATTTACACATACGTGTTACATTGGTAGTTGCAAATAATATACTTATTAATTGCAAAAATTTGAGACTTAAAATTAGTACCTTAAATTTATTACAAATTGACGAATTTTTATTGCAAACAAAATTTATTCAAATTGTAAATTAATGTGGGTAGATACTAATTTATTATGTTAAAATTGTAAATATATAATGAAGGGAAAAAGAGAATATATATTTAGTTCCTATTTAAATAAGGTTGTACTATTCGTATAAATTAGAAGAGAAAAAAAAATGAGAGAGAAAATGAAATTGATATCAAATTTAGTTCCTATTTAAATAAGGTTGTACTTGAACCTATCCATATATTAGTTCTTATTTTAAATAGAATTATATTTCAAATGAGAACTACTTTTACGAGGGTAAAAGAGAACCAGACTAATCATAAATTCACAGTGAAAATTCATGAATCCGTCGGAGAAGTTTGTAAATAAAAGAACAAAGATTTTTCACTAGGGTTGAATCCCATGAGCTGCACAAATACTATTTTTTTGCCGTGTTTTTTTTATTCACAAATTTTCCAACAGATTCATGAACTTTCACGGTGAATTCATAATTTTTCTGGCTATCTGTCCTCGTATGAAAAAAAATTTAGAACAATAAAATTTACATTACTATTACGAACCATATTTAAGTTTATTCTAAAAAGAGTTGGAAGCTAAAAAATTTATATCCAAACTTTGAATAAATGGACCCTAATAAAATGTAACTTCTATTAACTAATAAATGTGAAATTAATGGTAAAGAATAACAATATACCCTATAATTTGGCGGAACAAACCCTAGTTTAATAATGACAAAATTAAACTAAAGCATAAAAAAGTTAAATCCAAAAAAAAAAAGATAAAAGGAGACAGTAAATGTAGTACTACAATAGATTCAAGTGGATTAGTTGTGAATTGCTTTATAAATAGGACAATACAAGACAAAGTATAGATTTAGTCGTGTATTTCTCTATGTAAGGGGAAATCAATTCACAACCCCAAACTTATTCATTATTATTGCTTTGAAACCAACCTTAATTAACGAACTTAATATGTCGAAGTTGCCAATTAAGACAAAGAAGTACTTTAAAAAATGATTTACTTTTAAAAAAATACTCCTCCACCCTAAAAAGTGGGTGATAAATTGAGTGAGTCAGTTTTAATAAAATGAGTGATAAATTGTATGTGAGTGGAGAAAGTGTCTCACTTTTTAAAAAATTATGCTTATATTAGTTGGAGATTGTTGATTTTTTGGTAAAGTAGGTTTCCAAAATAGTAACCTGCACACTTTTGAGGGACGGACAAAAAAAGGAAAAACTCGCACACTTTTCAGTAACGGAGAGAGCATCGAGTGATTGGAAGAATATTACCTTGGGGAACAAGGGCTGGTCTCGGAGCAACGCAAGCGCCGGGACGATGGCGTAGCAGAGCGTGGGCAAGGAAAGGATGGGCCAGAGAAGGTAGATACAGTATCCCATCTGGCCTCCGAATGAGATCTTCCCGCGGCCGAGGATGAAGGGGCAGTACTTGGAGAGGAAGATCTGGAACATCCCCTCCGACCACCTCGTGAACTGTATGAGAGACACGTCCAAGGTTGTCGGAGCCACCCCTTTGAACGCGTGCTTCCTCGGGTTGTAGTACACCGGCTTCCACCCCCTGCATTGTATGGACAACCCCGTCACTATGTCCTCCACCGGGCACCCGTACACCAGCCCCATCTGCATACAGTCATTCATTCATTCATTCATTCATTCATTCATCTCTATAGCAAGAGAGACAGACGAGGGCGAACCTCCTTTCCCCACGGAGTGCCCTTCTCGTACCCACAATTGGCTAGAACCTTGGAAGCATTCTCTAGCTCCGCCACGCCCCGGCCCTTTATGTTGTCTCCCACATCTCCAATCTCAATGCTATGATTCCCGGAGAATTTCTTCCCCGACAGGCTCTCCCTCCGGTGGAAACACCCCGTGCCAACGTAGAGGGCCACACCGAAACCATCCAACCCAGAGAGCTCAATCTTCATCACCACACCCAAACATTTATCAGTTATTACCCCAGAGAGCTATATATAAATCAAAGGCATACATACGTCGTTAGTGGCAAAATTTTGGTTTCCATAGATGTCATTCTGGATGAGGTTGTTATACTGCTGCGGATATTGGACGTAGCATGTCTCGGAGCCATGCTTCTCGTCGAGAAAGAAGCACAACGCGTCTCTGATTGCATCCGGATCGTTCGCGTACATATCACAGTCCACGTTGAGAATGATCGGCGCGTTGCTGATTGCAGACGACACTCGTATCTGCAATAACATCTCATTGCAGCCTCTGTTTGTGAAAACAAAACAAGAAACAGAGGAATCAACTATTAAGGTTGACACGTTTACCAAAGCATTCATTGATCCAGCCTTGAAGTTGTGAGGGCACCGGGGCCTCTTTTCTCTCGACAAATAGACGAGCGTCGGCAACCTGTTCCCCTCAACATCACTTACTTCGCCATTCCATCCCTCTATTAAAATCTGAAACACCACAAAAACGCAAGTTTTTACTCTCTCTCTCCCTAGGCTCCGTTCTCTTTGAAATAAAATTTATTCCTAGAAAATGAAGGAAAACAAAGGAAAATTTTATCGCATTTTGATAGTCCCCATCTTGTTATCTTATGTTCTTTTTGATAGAAAAGGAATTTATCCCTCTCGATAATTTTATCACAACCTCAGTCATAATAATTTTATCCAAAATTTGAGTGTAAAGGGTGGGAAATGACTGCCCGAGAAAAAAATTTCCTCTTGTTTATCCACCATACAGAACATGGGAAAAGGAATATGAGAAAAGGATGGAAAAGATGGAAAAATATTACATTTCCACCCTTTTCCTCAATTTTCCTTCGAAGAGAACGGAGCTTTAGGCTTAACTATAATAAAGTGCATATATCTTGAGAGAATATACCTGAACAATGGATTGATGATTCTGTTTCTCCACATTAGAATTCCATTCAGAGAAACCTTTATGCCGATCCCTAATGTGTTCCGGGACGCGCCCCTTCGCCGCTGCTGAATCAATCCGGCCTTTCATCTCTTCGTAGAATCGCTGCACCAACAAAACAAATCAAATCATGTTTCAGGATCCAAACCAAAAACTGAATCAGAAACTTGGCTTCTGACCTTGACATCGGCCCATTCCCGGGCGAAGGTGGAGTCGTCGGCGTTGATGGTGTGGGAGAAGTAGATAGCAGGGGACCTCGGCTCGACGTTGTGCCTCTTGGAGAAAGGTATCCAGTATCTGGCAAACATGGAGGCCTCAAGGAGAGCATAGAAAGTCAATTCGGAGCCGCCGTCGTCTGATAAGTAGACGGATAGTTTGTGGGAAGGGTAATTGTAGGACATGACGGATAAAACAGTGTTGACCACCAGAGACGGCGGCTCTAGCACGGGATCCGCCGTGCAGACGAACACATCCACCGCCGGCAGCTTCTCCCCATACCTGAGATATCCAACTCAACCACACCAATTAATTAATTACTGGTAAAATATCCAGAGAGAGAGAGAGAGAGATTAAATAGGTTGGTTGGTTTAATTACCTTGAGGAAAGTCTATCCTTGAAGGGGTAGCGGTAGACGACGTTCCAGCGGCCGGACTGAGAGATAATCCAGTAGAGCGCGAAGACAGCCTCCGCACACAGCAACGAAATCCAGCCGTACATTCCGCCATGAGGGATGTGAGAGAATCGGTATGCCAAAGCGGTGAGTATGCCTGCTAATATTGTTATACAACATGCTTTATGCACAGCTCCGCCTCTTGCTGGTCGCGTCTCGAATAGAGCTCCATCTCCTCTCTCCTCACCCATCCCCACAAACACACACACAATATTTTTTCTGGCAATTTCAATTTTATATGTTTCAGTTTAATTATATATAATTATTAATAAGGATTCGTTCCATTCAGTTGGATGTATAATTATTTTTTATCATTTAATTTTATTTTTAGTGGTTTACAATTCATTTTTTAGGTTGATAAATTCAAAGTTAGTGTATATAATATTTTTAAAATTTAATTTTTTAAAATAAAAGTTTAATATTATTCAAAGTATTATAATACAAAAATTAATAAAAGAAATTTTAAAAAAAAATAAATGAACGTATATATAAAATGGTACACCAAATATAGTACACTGAATCTGATCCCATCTTTATATTATATCGGGACACCTGTTAAAATAATAACATAATATGACTTACATAAATAAGCAGAGATATACATATTTTATAATGATAACAACTACTCGAGTAGTTTGGTTTGGCATTTTGCATATAAAAGTGGCGTTGGGTTGGGGAGGGGAGTGGACTGGGAAGAGATGATGAGATAGAGATGAAAGAAAAAGGTCCCTACGTTTATAAAAACAAATTGCCAATTTTGTTGTATAGTAAGGGAGTACTATAAAATGGAAAATATAAAAAAAATTTGGCATTGTTAGAAAAGAAATTGTGCCAATTTTGTTGTATAGAGAGGGGGTACTATTTTTAGAGAGTCGATATAAAGTGGGGCTCTTTTTTATTTATTCTTTTTAATTTTCCTCTCTTTATATATACTTTTTGGACTAAATTAGTTTATTGTTGGTAAGGGATAGGGGTGTCTACCGGTCCAGTATCAATTAAGGTCGAATTTTCTTTATTGATATTGTATGGTTAAGTCTATGGATCATACCGGTACTGATCGGTTCAATATTGGTTATCTGGTTGAGGCGATTAAGGTAGACGAGCAACTGGGACGGGAATTGGGGGCGCTGGAGTAGTCATAGCTTTGTGGATTGTGGAGCAAGGCGACTGGTGGGCTTGGGTGAGCGACTTGGATACAACGATGTAACGACATGAGAGTGAGGGGCTAGGTGTTCTCGTTTGAAATTAGGGCGGCCGTTGGGTGGAGCAGGGGAGTGGTTGGGTTTAAAAAATACAACCCCGTTCTTTAAAAATAGTCCTAGAGAAATGGTAGCACGAGTTTTAAGAAAATATAGGTAAAGACTAAAGATATTGTAGGGGTATTGTGAGTGGAGAAACGAACTCACATTGATGAATAATGAAATTTGATTTGAATTAAAATAGTGGACCTTATGTGGTAAGATGTGTAAATAAGTTAAATAGTAAAAAGGTATAATGTCGTGGGGGGTAGTGTCTATAAATAAGATATGACTATTTTTACAGGACATCTAGAAAGGAAAGTTATGACTATTTTTATAGGACGAATGGAGTAATAATTAATACTCCCTCCGACCCATGCCAATTGTCCCATTTCTTTTCGGCACGAAGATTAAGAAAGTAAAATTGATGAGTGTGTGGTGGTGTGGCCCACGTGGGGCCCATGCATTTTTTATATGCAATCTTTTGCCAAAAAGAGGAAATGAGATAATTCATATGGGACGTCTCAAAAGAAAAAACGAGACAATTTGTTTGGGACCGAGGGAGTAAATAATAATAATATAAATTACTACTTAATTATTAAATATTAATATTAACTGGTACCAGTCCAATACGTGGTTTGGTATCGGTTAATCGAGTACCGAATAAATCTATAATCATGGTACTCGTACCATACCAATACTGGTACTCGGTTCCTAGTTTGGTATGGTACCAGTAATCTCGTAAAATCAGGTACCATTTGACCGGATGAGATCCGGTGTCCAATATTTTTGTTATTATAATACTATGAGTAATATTTAACATTTATTTGTAACAATTAAATTTTTTGAAAAATTATATATACTAACTTTAGATTTATTAACCGTAAAAATTAATTATGAACCACTAAAAATAAAATTTAATAACAAAAATAATTATATACCCTAACTGAATGGAATGAGCCCTTGTTAATTATTATATAATTAAACTAAAATATATAAAATTGAAATTAAAGAAACAAATATGAAAAAATCAAAGAAAAATTAAATTGGGACACAAAATGGTAAAGAAAATGTGGTACACTAGATATCAAGTGCCATTAGACACCCCTAGTAAGGCGGATGAGATCCTCTGTCCCACTGTCTTATGTGTGTCGTCAAGTTACACTACGAATTTCAATATTTTTAATAATATTTTTTGTAAAATAAAATTTTATTATGTCATAATACAACATGATTAATATTCATAACAAAAAATTAAAATTTTAAAAAATTATATACCATATTTTTGGAATAATCATCCAAAATAAGTACTCCCTTCGTCCCGTTACAAGTGTCTAAGTAATTAAGGGGAACGAAAATTAAGGAATAAGTATTTAGGGAATGATTAGATTAGATAAAGTGGGAGAGAAAATAATTTAAATTATAAAGTAGGAAAGAAAAAAGTAGAAATATAATTAAATAAGTAATGAAGTAAGAGAGAGAAAAGGGTAAATGGTAAAGTAGGTGTTGGGAAAATCGTTGAGTTAGTTTTGATTGATTCCAAAACATGTTAGTTTGGATCATCTCTTTGGAAGTTTTTATGATATTTCTTTGGTGGAATTCCAAAAGCTTGAAGATTGTTGCTGATGTTGTGTTGTTGCTGATCGGAAGTTGTCACTAAAGCTGATCTACTCAACATCAACTTCTATTGATTCTCATAGTATCCGCTAATGTCGATCCTTTATATCAGCTGAGTTGATATTCCTTCATCTGCAATGCATTAAATGCACCAGATATTCTGCGATCTTCATAGTACGATGTGACAGGTGCTTTATGAGATATCAAAGGAATATCAGACAAATCGCATTCTTCGTACAAGGCCTACAAGTCTATAAAACTATCTGTTTCAAGGAAAGAAGACTAGGGTGGAGGTCAAGTGTCACGACCCGACTACTTAATTAACTAATTAACTAAGTAATCAAGTCGTGACTAACTTACTTCTTGACAATTAGCTTTTAATTACGAAAATTAGTGGAAATTTTGGGAAATTATTGAAAAGAATAAATGAAAGGTTAAGGAGAAATATTTAGTTGAATATTTTCGTAAAATGAGAGGAAAATTTATTGAAAAGTAAAGTGAAGAATATTTCATAAAAATGTTTAGTTATCAAATAATTGGGAAATTGATAGTAAAATTTTATAAAAATTTTGCCAGAGTTTCGTTTAGAAAATACTTAATCCCCGAAATCATTTCGACACCATTCGGCACTTCGCCGACTCCCAACATTTCACCAACAGTAACCACCAGTGAAAATCAATCAACATCTCCCAAAACCATCATCAAACAATTCAAATTATCATAATATTCACAATTCTCAATCAACGATAACAATAAAAATTTCATTTCTAAACCATGTCATATTTCAAAATAATTAAACTCGGAGAACTAGAGAAATCAAATTCAATGCAGCAACGGAGAGTGTGGTTGAGTTATATGTATGAAGACATATAACTCCGGGCTTCGGCTCAGCACTGCACTCCACATCCTCACCGGCTCA
>JAYJMF010000002.1:5961123-5976321 GCA_036873715.1 Salvia sclarea | reverse complement strand
TATATATTCAAAACAAAATAATAATAATAATAATAATAATAATAATAATAATAATAATCCATCGAAAATTTTAACGTAAACTTTCTAATATATATAGATTCAATGTACAAAAACATATTTTAATAATTAATCAAATTAATATCAAACTATTTATTTTTTTATAAATTATAAATTATTTGTGTTTATATATATTATCATAAAAATTAAAAGACACAAAAGTCGCAAGCACGCACGGATGACATACTAGCATATAAAAAAGCATATAAAAAAGGGTAGTCGAGGTAATTAAAATAATTAAACAACCTTCTTCCCTTTACTTCATGGAAGTTGAGATTAATCATTTATTCAACATTAGAAAAATTTGTGGATTGAAGTCGCAAGCACAAATATTAGATCTATGCAGGTCAAATTTTTACCAGCATCACCCGTTGTAGAAGATAAATTAAGTCGAAATCTCTAACGACACGATTATCATAATTAAAAAGTAAACGGTGTATTTGTTGTAAATAGTCGTCTTCTAATCTATTTATTTAATCATGATGCAATGCAATGCAATGCAATGTAATGTTTATAGATCTCATCAAATATTAAACATATGTACGTACACTCTGATAAAATAATTGAGATACAACGGAAGATATAGCGTCTCAGAAAAGAATTGTCGATTAATAATTTTGGTCGGAGCCCGTGACATCATTATGGTAATCGAGGGCTGATCGATAATGGTTTAATTTAATAGTCGAGCAACTTCGATAGATTAGCTACTTTTTAAAAATTAATCTTTTGGAAATGAATAGATTAGCTAAATTAATTCAACTAGTTGTGAGAGTGTCGCTTCCACTAAAGCAAAATTCGATTATTCTCATTCTTAATTAATCTCTACAGCAAAGCGCCCGACAGGCGGACCAGATTTTCCAGATTATTTAAAAAGCTAAAATCAGATTAATTCTTCACAAAACATGTGCTCTTCACTACTGCCTTTGATTATATTACTTAATCCCCTAATTATATCGAATATATATTTGTATATATATGTTAGATCTAATCTGATAAATTCATTAATTATTAATCATTGCACAAATAACTTCTAAGAATTCGTTCAGATCCCCATGATTCAGATTAATCACCAGTCCTTGTCTCTCTGAAATTTGTTTCTACAGAAAAAAATTCCGATGATGAATCGATACAAATTATCAGAAGAAACTTTTGAAAATTCCTCAATTAATTTCGTTCCCATTCTCTAGTTATAAAGATGATTCAGTTTGATATATACTCCACTTGATTGATTATAAATTGGAAAATTTACCCAATCATGGAATCGAATTACCAAAAGCTCCATCTAAAGAATCGGTAAGTATCTTCCTAAAATAAAATCTATACTAATACTAAAAGAGTATTAGTGACAAAATATATGAGTTGCCTAATATATTCATATTATATATTTCATTTTAAGGGTAATTATTGTAAATTAAACAAATTACCTATTTATATAAGAATTCCATATTAATGCAAGGGGAGCAGTTCATATAGGTCCCCTTTCCTTAGGTAGGTATGTAAGTCCAAATCTGGACCACAAGATGGAAAAAGGCGGACTGCCTTGGATCAGCGACCTTTTTTTTTCTTCTTCTCTTTCTTTCTCATTCACGCTCCCGCTCTTCTTCTTCTTCTTCTTCTTCTTCTTCTTCTTCTTCTTCTTCCTCCTCCTCCTCCTCCTTCTGTTCTTTCTGATTTCCGCGATGCACCGCGGCGTCGTGGAAAACGACGATGGCTGAAGTTTTCATGTCACGATTCAAAAATTTTTGATGCTTATGTTGTTTAATGAAATTTTGGAATGAAAATCAACAAATCTTGAGTTATGAAGACTAGGATGATTATTTATGGTGGTGATTTATGGTTATGGTGGTTTATGGTGATGATTTGCAAAGAAGTTCGCCGAAAAATGAAGAAGAAGACCCCAAAAACTGGTGGATGAAAATTGGAAACGAATTTGCTGTGAAAAAATGAACCCTGCACAATTTATAACTGAACACTGTACAAATTATCATTGAACACTGCATGCATGTTTTGTCACTAAATCCTGCATAATTTATTTTTTTATATTTAAATTATCGAACACTGCATAATTTATTACCCAGCCCTGCATAAGTTATTACCAAATACTGCATGATATACGACAGAATACTGCATGATATACGACAGGATATTGCATAATGCATGACAAACAATAGAATACTGCATACTGCATGACAAACAACAGAATACTGCATGTTTTACAATAGAACACTGCGTCTGCATTTTTTCTTCTAAAGAATGTGCTGAGCACGCTGCCCACGTGTCAGCATCTGGTGCAACCCGCCGTTTTTGAATGTGTGGTCCATATTTGGACCTACATACTCACCTAAGGCCATGGACCCATGGAAACCCAACCCTTAATGTAAGAATATAATTACATATTTATCTATAAATTCATAAATTTATTTATAATAAAAATTACAATTATATATTCATCTATAAATCTAAATTTAACTAAATCCAATCATATTAGGGCTTCTACTTACAAAATCAATTGATGGAGACTATTTGTAAAAATCAAATTAAGCCAAAATTTCAACCAATTAATTACTTCCTTCTATTCAAATTATATGCCTTCCTGAGCTTTGACACACATTTTAATAAATAAAAAGTTACCCAAATTAATTTAATTAATGAATCATTAATTTACTTTTAGTTATGCAATATTTACTTTTCAGGAGAAAAACACTTAATATTCTTCAAGAGGAAGAAAAACTGGTAATTAAATATACTTTAATCTAATTAATATATGACTTAAATAGAAGGGTAATTATGGGTTACAAACCAAAACGACATTTAAATTGCAAAGAGTTGAAAAATCCAAAATGACATTTAATTTGGAGAGGAGAGAGTAATAGTTATTGATAAAAAAATTATTACAACTACGATTTTTTTTAACTCTAATAATTTATTAGTAGGTGTTATGAATTGTGTGCAACGCGCACACTCTCTGCTAGTAATAATAAAAGCTTGCAGAGAAATAGGTGAGGGGCAGCAAATATTTTATACAAATAGCTTTCTCAATTTATGAAAAGCAGTATCCACTTACTAATTAATTCCAACTAAAAGTTTATGAATCGGAATTAAGAATGCATGTGGCTGATCGATCGCCCCTTTCACTGCCCACTTCACTTCGTACGTATTTTCTTCGTACTAGTAGATGATGATGACAATCTAATTATCGAACTTGATGGATTGATTGAAACAAATCGGAAAATAAGTTCAAGTTTGATAGAGAATATATAATCAAAAAAATATGTTGAACAAAAAAAAAATATTATGAGCCCAAAATTGAGTTGATAAAATATTTGAGGAATTATTTTATTGTTTTTCTGTCTGAATCAATCGCATTGCAGAACTTTGTATTGAGAGGTGCAAAAAATAATTATACAATAAAAAGAATACATAACATCTATATATTGATATACATTTTTATATTAATACTAATAATAAAGAAATAAAATATTTGGGGGTATCCCATCGCCCTAGCCTCGCTCCGCCAGTGGCCTGAAACTTCTACTCATGGTTTCACTTCTCAATTCTTTTAGGATTATCGGCCTCTAAATTACTGAATTTTTATCAAATTATCGTTTTGCATACCAATTTTAAAATTCGCATATAAATTATCGAACTATTATTTTTTTTTTTTCTCATTTTGCTACCGATCAGAATTTTGGCTTATAATAACAAACCTCAAATTGCAAAGAACGACATTATTTCCGCCATGCCTAATAACACGACGTCGTCCCTTGCTGGCGCGACGCGTTTTAAACTTTTAATTATGCCCCGTCAAATTGTTAGTGTTATATGTGATTACTTAACTCGAAATCATGATTGGTAGCAAAATGAGAAATAATCAATAGTTCAGTAAAATACAAGCAAATTTTAAAGTTGATATGCAAAACGAGAATTTGATGAAAGTTCAGTAATTTACAAGCCAAGAACCCATTCTTTTATTCGAATGCTTATATGGAAAAAAATTGTGGTAAACCCTCCTTAATTATTAGGTTAGGTATATATGAACGAAAAACGTTAGTCTAACGCTTAAGAAAAATAGCATGATTAGGTTATACGATAACTAATAAGATATTGAAAAACATTATATTATAAACCCTATATTTGTATGAATTGCACTGAGATAGCTTTATTTGTTAATGAAAATGGATTAAATAGGAGTTAGATATAGTATCATTCAATGGAATATAATTTTGTAACAGAAAATTGAAGTAGGTCGTTTGTGATTTAGTGAAACATGGGTGGAGGTTGTGTATATATGTTTTACTTAATTCGACAGCTCTTAAGGAAAACAATTCATTATTAGGTAGTTGCTGTGGTCCTTTGCGATTTTAGAAATTGGAGGTCTCAAAGATGGCTTTTAATGTCATGATTAATAACATTTATTTTATAACTAGCTAGGATTTAATTTCCCACATTAAATTTAGACGATGGGACATAAAAGGGTGATTAAATTTCGTTTGGACTTATATATGGGTGTACTGGTTGTTCAGCTCAGCTATATATATGTATTTTTTAGTTATTTGATGAGTAGTGGAATTAATGTAAATTTAATGAATTATTGCTACTTAACTGTTGTGTGTATATATATACTGTCACTGTATATGCCGTACAATTTCATACCCCAATTTCCAATACATACGTAGCAATAGCACTCTATTTTAATTCAAGACTATTTTCCTAACTCTGAGCTAGGTCGAGATTTGAGGTCGGGTAAGTTTTCTAATTGTAGATGGGGATTTAAATGATCTCATTATGGAAAATGTACAGAAATTGAAAAAATACAAACGATTTTTATGAAACTTCCCCACATACCATTTTGAAAACCCAAAAAATATTTTTGATATAAAATAGTTTGTACTTTTTGAACCCATAATTAATAATTCCATTTGTAGAATAGCTTTTTGTATTCAAATGTACTGTTGTCACAAAGTTATTGTATTTACGTCGGAAATGTTATGTTCTATTTTCAGAAAATTTATATCTCATTTTTCATAGATTTGGATCCACGCCTATATATAAGATGTGCCATTCAATTAGTGTGATAGTTGAGAGATGGTTTAATTCCTTAACCTCAGTTGATCGTAAGAGTAAAAAATTATTTATGACACCATTATGTTTTTACATATGTGTTACCATCTGCTATTAAAGAATCGTATCCATGAGTAATTAAAATCAGTTATGGTCATTGGTTTGACCCATAATGACGCTTAGTAACAAATGCAAACTTGACATATAGTATTAGGTTTAAGTATATTAATGTTGTTGGTCGTCCGAATTTTCTTGGTAATAATAAATTCTAAAAACTAATTAACTTCTTGAGTGAGTTGCTCTTTCAAAAGTCCATCTAGCTAGCAATAACTACCATAACAAGTATATATTTACTCTATTTTTAATTCGTGTCGGTTTTTATAGCTGAAAATGCAATCGAAATGTGGTTTCACACAAGTTTTATGTATTGGACAACATATAAATATATCAGTTTAGTATTTGTGCACATCTAAGTACTTAAATTTTTGTCTTTGCTCATTCCATTATTTCCATTATTACATTCATAACTCTTGCACGTACCGGTACATTATCATTTTTTTTTAAAGAAATTTATATATTTCTAGTTGAATACATTATACTCGTAAATATGGTTTATCAACTATTTATATTTATTTCACTTAGGTATCTTTTCCTACCACTAAGAACAATATTTCAGTATATACATAAGTAAATAACTACTTTCTTCTTTTTTTAAAAAAAGAATAACTATTTTCTTCTAATAAAATCATTTAGTGTCATGTGTGTGTATTAACATTCATTCTCTATATCTTTACAAAAAAAAAATCGTGGCCTATATATTAATCATGAACATACACTGATACAGTGATGCACACATGGCGTATGCATATATAAGAATGTAGCACAAACTACGAGATTGAAATTTGAGCAAAAGAAAATTGTGAAAAAGAAGGGAAGGAAAACCGTTATTGCATAGCGAGTGCCAGCAAGGCCGTAGCATGTGATGTGAAGTCAAGAAAAAGACATTCTTAAACAAGTTAAAAAGAAAAATAACAAAATACTTATGTATATATTCCATAACTCACATATTTTGAGAGGGCAACAATTAAAGGCCACCAGTTTCTGCTGCTAGTTACTTCCAAACAAAACTACCCCCCAAACAATGTAATGAAACATATCAAACAGCATAATAATATTGAAATGATTCAAAAAAAACACATACCTGGATAACCATTGACATCACAACCTAAACATGGCAAATAAATCTAAGAACAGTCCCCAAATTAAATATTAAAAAAGAAAAAGAAAAAAACAATTCCCATCTCATCACATTTACAATAATAATAGTAAATTGATAGTGGTGTTGGATCCAGATCTCTGCTTTTCATCTATAATACAAAAAAGAAAGCATGGCCTTCGCCTCTCCACACTCCCAAACCAAACTCATCACAACTCCTCCTCTCCTCTCCCTTTGCAGCAGCAATGCCTGCACCTCCAACAAACTCCTCCCTTCATCTTCATCTTCTTCATCTTCTCCTCTTCTCTATCCTCTTCTCGACATGCGCTTCCATCGACGAGCAGGGCCAGGCTCTGCTCGCGTGGAAGGGCAACTTAAACTACTCATCATCCGTCCTCGACTCGTGGAGCTCTCTCGATCAGAGCCCCTGCCATTGGTTCGGCATATCCTGCGACGCCAATGGCCACGTCGACAAGATAGCCTTGAAGGCAGTGGACCTGTGCGGTCCGCTGCCTTCGAATTTCCAGCCCCTCAGGGCCTTGAACACGCTCATTCTCTCCTCCGCCAATCTCACCGGCGCCATCCCCAAACAGTTTGCCGAATATCGTAACCTCGTCCTCATCGATATAAGCGACAACGTCGTCTCCGGCGAGATTCCGCCGGAGATATGCGGTCTCAGCAAGCTGCAGTACCTGTCGCTCAACACCAACCTCATCAGCGGCGCCATCCCCTCCGACATTGGGAACCTCACCAGCCTCAAGCATCTGATCCTCTTCGACAATCAGCTCAGCGGCGGAATTCCGGCGAGCATCGGGAAGCTGGCCAATCTCGAGGCCTTCAGAAGCGGCGGCAATCAGAATCTGAAAGGCGAATTGCCGGTCGAGATCGGGAACTGCACGAGCCTCACCGTCCTCGGCCTCGCGGAGACCAGCATCTCCGGCAGCCTCCCGCCGTCGATCGGAATGCTGAAGAAGCTCCAAACTATAGCGATTTACACATCTCTGCTGACCGGTCCGATACCGGAGGAGATAGGCAACTGCAGCGAGCTGCAGAACATCTATTTATATCAGAATTCGATCACGTCTTCCATTCCTAGCAGCTTAGGGCGGCTGAGGAAGCTCCAATCACTACTCCTATGGCAGAACAGCATCGTCGGCACCATCCCGCCCGAGCTCGGAAACTGCAGAGACCTCAAAGTGATCGATTTATCGGTGAATCTATTAACCGGAACCATCCCGACGAGCTTCGGACGCCTCTCGAAGCTGGAGGAGCTGCAGCTGAGCGTGAATCAGCTCATCGGCGCCATTCCTCCGGAGCTAACCGACTGCACCGCGCTCACTCATTTGGAAGTCGACAACAACAACATCTCCGGCGAGATTCCCGCCGAGATCGGCAAATTGACGCGTTTGAATCTGTTCTTCGCGTGGAAGAACAACTTGACCGGCACCATACCGGAATCTCTCGCCACCTGCAACGATCTCCAAGCAATCGATCTCTCCTACAACCAGCTGTTCGGCTCCGTGCCGAAGCAGATTTTCGCGCTGAAAAATCTAACGAAGCTGCTGCTGCTGTCCAACAGCCTCACGGGGTTTATACCGCCTGATATAGGGCAGTGCACCAACCTGTACAGATTCAGGATCAGCAACAACAAGTTGGGAGGCACTGTTCCATCCGAAATTGGAAAGCTCGGAAATCTCAATTTTCTGGATATGGGAAACAATCGTCTCGTGGGAGGCATTCCTCCTTCCATCTCAGGGTGTGAGACTCTCCAGTTTCTCGATCTTCATTCCAACGCTCTCACTGGGCCCCTGCCTCAGGCCCTCCCAACATCTCTACAGTTTCTGGATATTTCGGATAATAGGGTGGTGGGCCCACTCATCCCCACCATTGGTGAGCTCACAGAATTGACAAAACTAAATGTGGGAAGGAATCAGCTCTCTGGGAAGATACCACCTGAGATCGCCTCCTGCAATAGGCTACAGCTGCTCGACCTCGGAAACAATGGCTTCTCGGGGGAGATTCCTAAGGAATTAGGCCAGCTTCCCTCGCTGGAGATCTCGCTCAATCTCAGCTCCAATCAGTTGAGCGGTGAGATTCCCACTGAGTTTTCCAATCTTGATAAGCTTGGGATTCTTGATCTCTCCTACAACAACCTCTCTGGAGAGCTGGACACTCTCAAGAGCCTCCAGAATCTTGTATCTCTCAACGTGTCGTACAATGATTTCTCCGGTGATTTGCCCAACACGCCCTTCTTCCGCAAGCTGCCGCTCGGCGACCTCGCCGGGAACAAGAATCTTTACATCACCGGCGGGGTGGTGACGCCGGCTGGCGGCGTGGGGCACGCCAGGGCCACCATGAAGCTGGCCATGGCGATCCTAGTCAGCACGAGCGTCGTGCTCGTGCTGCTGGCCGTCTACGTGCTGGTCAGGACTCACTTGTCGAATGCCAAGGCCATCATGGAGAGCGATGCCTGGGAGGTTACGTTCTATCAGAAGATGGAATTCTCCATCGACGAGATCGTCAGGAACCTCACGACGTCGAACGTGATCGGGACGGGAAGCTCCGGCGTGGTGTACAAGGTGACGGTGGAGCCGGACGGGGAGACCCTCGCCGTGAAGAAGATGTGGTCGTCGGAGGAGTCCGGGGCCTTCGCCTCTGAGATTCGGACGCTTGGTTCGATCCGACACAAGAACATCGTGAGGCTACTTGGTTGGGGTTCGAATCAGAGCTTGAAGTTGTTGTTCTATGACTATCTCCCTAATGGGAGCTTGAGCTCGCTCCTCCACGGCGCCGGCAAGGGGAGCGCCGGCTGGGAGGCGAGGTACGACGTCGTTTTGGGCGTCGCCCACGCGCTTGCCTACCTGCACCACGACTGCGTGCCTCCTATAATGCATGGCGATGTCAAGGCCATGAATGTGCTCTTAGGCCTTCACATGGAGCCATATCTTGCCGACTTCGGATTGGCTCGTCTAGTCAGCGCCGCCGCCGACGTCGACGATCCTGATTCCAAACAGAGCCAGAGGCCTCATCTAGCTGGTTCCTATGGCTACATGGCTCCAGGTGGAATATGATCTTGATTGATTATATACTATAGTATATTATATACTATGCAATTGTCTATGTCAAATTGTTTCTAACAGATTTGTCTCTTTCTTTGACAGAACACGCATCAATGCAGAAGATCACGGAGAAGAGCGATGTGTACAGTTTTGGCGTGGTCCTGCTGGAGGTGCTGACGGGGAGGCACCCGTTGGACCCCACGTTGCCCGGGGGAGCACATCTGGTCCAGTGGGTGCGCGACCAGCTGCAGAGCAGGCGCGACCCAGTGGACGTGCTCGACCCCAAGCTGAGAGGGAGGGCCGACCCTCAGATGCACGAGATGCTGCAGACGCTGGCCGTGGCGTTCTTGTGCCTCAGCACACGGGGCGATGATCGCCCCATGATGAAAGACGTGGTGGCGATGCTCAAGGAGATCCGGGATCTGGAGCCGGCCAGGTCGGACACGGACGCGTTGAAGGGGAACGTGTCGTCGGCCAGTCCTAAACCGGTCCATCTCAAGAAAGCGATCGCACAAGGCTCCTCGAGCTGTTCCTTCGCATTTTCCGACGATTCGACTTGATTATTTAATGATGTTTGTGAATAATTATTTAGGACAAAATTTTAGTAGAGCGACAAGAGCAATATTTAGTAGTGTGGATACCTTATTTCTTGTTAATAATAGTCTGGTAGAGTGTAATAACATACATGGACATGAAAATCTAGCTTCTGTCCCGTCAGAATACAAGTAATGGGCTGTTCCTGCCTACATAGGACGTGCAGATTTCATGGACATGTATAGCCCAGAGCAATGATTTCAAGGTTGCATTAAATACTTATTATTGCAATTATATTATTATTATTAGTCTTATTATACACATTTTTGCTCGTGTTTCCTTGCCACATATGATATGCTTACTCCTACGACCTCAACTACTTTGGCAGTGCAATGCGTCGGCACGTACCGTTGCTCCACAGCAAAGGGCATCATCTGTTGAAAGATAACTAAAACATAACATTATGAGCATTAAAAGAGACCTTTCCAACCAATAAATACGATAGGAAAAAAATCGTAAGAATAAAATAGACGACTTAATTGGCACATGTAATGGCAGAAATGGCAGATAACCATCATCATATAAGTAGGTGAGGAGAGGTGGGGTCCATCATCTTGCTCAACCAGAACTATCAAAACATCCGTACTCTGTCCGTGCATCCAAAGTTTCAAACCACAAACACACACATTTAGTTGCAGGCATCCATCATTCAAGAATCAGGTAACTACTTAAGATGTGCACATATCTATTCTCGAAATGTATCGATGCACTGTAAATTGGGGCCTGGAAAGCAACCACTCCGGCAGCCACCTCCTAGTTGTTCCTTTCGTCATTTATTTCCTGTACTTAAACGCACATCTGATCAGTCCAGGCTCTAACCGTTTGGACTGTCAAGAATGACAAATAGGCTCAAGGAAAAGTCGTCGTCTACATACGGCAATGATGATGGCTCTATGAAGGACCCCCGGACTCCAACTTCTTTAATACATATTTGATCACACTCCAATTGAACCCGCGGTATTGAAGCCAGCGGACTATTCGCGATTTCCGCGTCTCATTTGGTGCACCTTGACTCCTCTGCCATTGCTTTGATGCCTGAGCATATAACTGGTCAATAGAGGGCTTTGACATGGCTATTCCTGGATCCTGATCTTCATCACCTTCACTGTTCATAAATACTACTTTTATCGCATTCTCTGCATCCGCTTCACTTATTCCCTTCTTGAATAGTGCCTACAATATTAATAACCTGTCACTTCTCATCTCAAGTTCACAGTCTTCATTCTATGATTATTAAACGAAAATTTCAAGGAAAAGAAAAGAAAGAAAGATGGATGGATAGATGCAACTAAAAACAGTTAAACATAATGATAAGTACCTCAATCTAAATAGCAGGATTTAAAATTCTAAACTTTCTCAGCAGACATAGAGATAAACGAAGAGGTCACGTCTTTCTGAAATGTACACAAGGAAGGCTTATGACTTCTAATCTCGGGTTCTTTCTGATGGATATTACCACAAAAGGGACAAATATTATTACCCAAACTTAATACAATAATGCTAGAAGACAGAGTTACAATTACACTTCATCAACATGTTAAAGGTATCGATTAGATCAACAGATCTCCAAGAACGTGAAGAGCAAGCAGCTAATTATTTTATGCTGCACATCAAAGTCTATTTCTAAAATTATAACCTCTAAAAAGCACTAGTGACAAATTTCTTAGTAAGACTTTCTGGGAGGGCTGATATGGTAATGCAAAATTCTTGGTTATTCTAGAGTCCTACTAGACCTTTTGTCCAGCGGGTTTGGGGGCAACAGAAAGTCGGTACCAAAACCAAATACACTCTGCTGTACTGAAGAACTTGCTGGATATTTGCACTTTCACCCGTGCCATGGGAATTGGGATTGGGCAACCAGAATTCACAGGACTTGTGCAGTAGTATACTAAATACACATAATCTTACTTTGACAGCATAATAAAGAGTTGTGTTTACTTTGACAGCATAATAAAGAATTGGGCACCCCCTAGAAAAAAAAGTTTTGTGTACTATGCTTCCCCCAAAAAGAAAGTTGAACTTACTTGTCTGATTCGGCGAGGGCCCCAGCTAGAGGAAGACCATCTGGATCGGGTATATGTTTCCGCATATAAGCAGTCATTAATCAGACCCCTATAGTAGAAAGAAAAGGATTAATAACTAGGTATAGTCCTAAGCAAGTTGATTATACTGCTTAGATTTCTGTCGTTTAGTCCTAAGGAAAGTAAAGAGTGTTTCCTGGAAATGTAACTTTCAAGTAAAACCTCACAATGCTCCCAATATTGAATAAATCGCAAGATAAGGTTCATCACTATTACCACAAAGTAGTTATGAACCGTAAATACAAGACTTAGGCTATGCACCTGCTCTGGAAGTCCATTATGACTGCATCGATAATGTCATGCTGAAATTTCTTTCCTTGTAGTTTCTTCTTCAGCTCCATAGAAGTATATGCTCTGCAAACATACAGCACGCCTCATATCTATATAAGTGCGAATTTACACAAAACTAAGCAGAGTGCATAACAAATACAGATCAGGAAAAACACAAAGTTATTGCACAATCTGTAATAAAGTTAAAATACAACATATAACCTGGTGAACTGAGCTGTCAATAAAACGACAAAGAAAAGGATGCCATTTCCATAAAACAGAGATTTTTTTGTAAAACGCATGAGAAATATAAATAATTTCCTAATCAGCATATGCCAAGGGCCAGCTGATAACCAAGCAACAAGTAAACCATACATGAGGACCTCATCAGGGGGGTAACTCCCTAGGAACTAGCTAGCAACTTGTGTATAAGCATATAAATTGCCCAATGACTTGTTACTGTCAGACTGCATCTCAAGGCATTCCCGTCATAAATTCATGTCTTCAATGATATTTTTAAGGGACGCCCACGTTTATCCATGTCCTCATATGATGAGATAGAATTCACAGATGATCGTCATTCAAAATTCATAATTTTAAGTCCATCAAAATCCACTGGTTTTATGTGTTGATGGAGGAGCCATATACAACCACCATTTTTCTCAACAGTCATGTAGATTGGCTTCAAACATTAACTTGTTTCCCAGTATAATATTTTTTCTAGGGATATTTCAAACCAGGTCCTAGTTACTTCAAGGTAGCCATGATCTAAATACTATTTTATGTATTCATGACAGATAATTCAAACATTATTATTTTACTTTTAGTAGTGGCATCAAATTAACCAGTCTATTCATTTAAGATAAGAGTCCCATGCCACAGAGCATTTGCATTATTGAAAAGTCCCAATTCCCCATAATAGATGAGAGATACCGAACAGAAGACACAAAGTTACAGAAAATACTTCACCTGGAAGCAAGCAACTCAATTGCAGAGTTCTGCACATCTTGCCAACTACGACCTGATGGAATTTCACAGCATCTATTACTGTTACCGTCAACAGCCTTGTCAGGCTCTTCAATGAATTCATCATCCACATCCGTTGTATCTCCCTCATTCATTCCTTCCACCGCTAGTAATTAACAAAAAACAAATGAATTTTCTTGGAGCAAACTCACCCAATCAAGACAAGTTAGTCACTAAACATACCCAGGTTCAACCCATTATTTGCATCAGAAGGAAAGCAAGCGTCATAACTCTTGGAGTCAACATCCAAAACGCTCCTGCTTGGTTCATTGTAGAACTCAAACCTCCCAACACTCAACTCTGGCCCTGTATGCTTTTTTTGCTCCAAATACCTCGGAGGCAAAGAAGTATCTCCATCTTCTTCGCTCTTTACAGCTTTCCTGGGAATGTATCTGACTAGAGGAGAGCTACTGTAACCTCTTCCTTTGGCGCAGCAAAGTATACCGCTGCTCCTTTCTAACCTAAAGATT
Source organism: Salvia sclarea (assembly GCA_036873715.1). Classification (NCBI taxonomy): domain Eukaryota; kingdom Viridiplantae; phylum Streptophyta; class Magnoliopsida; order Lamiales; family Lamiaceae; genus Salvia; species Salvia sclarea. The sequence continues at coordinate 5,962,487 of JAYJMF010000002.1, read as the reverse complement.
AAAATCTTTAAGAGAAATATACAATGGCTATGGTTTCCATTTGAGGTAGCATCATGAATTTTTATTTAATTTTATATAGAAACTTAGAAAACAAGCTCTTACTTTCTTCTAGTTGCACATTGGTCACCTCTCTAAAGTTGATTGAATATCAATCTAGAAAGAGCGAAGAAATACTGACCAGGGAATCGGAAAGACTCTACATTGGATTTTGATTGCTGTTCCGTGGAAGAATTTCCCAGAAAAGTACGTCATATTTGGATTGGGGATGAACTTGACGGAGATTAAACCCTAGTGACTGAGCGCCAAAATTTCTTCGCGGCGTCGATTTTAAAGTCGTTATGATTTCTCATTTCTAGAGCTAATTAAGGGCATTTGTGGTAGACTAGTATAGAAAAGGTAAACATGGATAAAATAATATATAGGCAAGTATGGAAAATGAGATGTTTGCTCCATCCATAAAAAATATGTTTCATTTTGGATGATACGAGTTTTAATAGAAAAATGGATAGTATGTAAGTAGGGAAAAAGTAACTTTAAATATTGAGAGTTGTGTGGGCCCTACTATTATAAATGGAAAGATGCATATTTTTTTGGACATCCCAAAAAGAAAATTTAAAATTTAGGCATATTTTTTGTGCACGGATGGAGTATAATTTATTTCTTGATGGTTGTTTGGTAGCCCATAGAAACATCCATACAAAAAATTGGACATTTGATAGCACCCGAAATAAATAATGTTGACTTTTGAAATACAATATTACCCTGATAATATGGTGGAATTCTTATCTCGTAATCCTTTTTCCCCCATTTTTTTGTTCTTCAAGTATTCCATTTTGTCCCTTGGTTAAGGGAACCCACCGGAGCCGTCCCAGAAGAGACCAAGCATTTGCTCTTGTTGGAGCTTATCGTTTTCCACCCGCCAAGCTGGCTGCAGGGGTAGCGGGCCCAAAATGTTGCAACCCATTCTTAGCCTTTTTGGGTTTCTTGTAGGGATTTTAATTTGTGGGCTTTACTAGGTCAGAAGAAGGTCTTTAACGCAATTGCACGTCGAGATGAGCTCTACTACACGAGGTATTACCCTAATGAGATTTGCTTTTACACAATATTATTACCCTGATGAATTTGGTTTTAGAGTAAATGATTACCTTGATGAATTGAATTTTGATGTAATTGTTTTATTCATGTCTAATTTCCACAAAGTTAGCAAAGAAACAATGAAAGCAGGACCTTACTTCCACTTGATTAACTAGGTTAAACGTTGACATACCACTTTGTGAAACTAGCAAAGAACACATCATGCAATCATTAATTGAAACCATGATGTAAACGGAAAAGTACTTTGATTAATAGAAAAGCAAAGACAA
>JAYJMF010000002.1:5935920-5961023 GCA_036873715.1 Salvia sclarea | reverse complement strand
ATATATAAGAAAAAATTGTTATTTATACAATAGCAAAACTTAAACATATTAGGATTAATATTGGTCAGAAAACGTGGGTCCAAAAAATTTGGCTGGGGGGCTACCGCCCCGAACTCCCGTCCAATTCAGCCCCCCGTATTTACAATTCCTGGCTCCACCCCTGGTTACATACGGAGTAACAAGTTCTTTTGAAATAAGGATAAATAAATAGATAAGTGTATAGTAGTACCATTTATTTCAATCCTTCTACTTTTGAAGTACGTTAATAAAAGTATTTTATTTATATTTTTGCGTTTGTGTTAGGAGCACGGCGAGTGTTGTAATGCAAGTTGATTTCTTTTATGTTAGGCGTTGATAAAATAATGTGTTGGACTACTTTTATTTAATTTGAGTAGTGTCGTATTGGCACGCGCCAAAACACAAAGATCCGAATAGAGCGGCAATTTGTGTGATCTGCCGCTGCTTGAATTCTAACAAACCTTCTGTGAATCCGATCCGAGCATGACGGGAGCGACAGATGATAGGGATGAAGAGCCAATCCCCTTATTGCAATTAGGAATTTCTTCGCCGCTGCCTATGGCTGTGGATGACGACGACGACGACTTGTTCAACCCCGATCTGACAGTCAACTTCGAAGACCATAAGAGAACTGGTTCATTTACATTCTCCTCCCCATTTCCCCAATTTGTTTCATTGCATTCATCCAAAATTAATCCGGCATTGCATTAATTGGTCAATTGATGTGAAGGAAATACATGGACCGCGTCGGCGCATATCATTACCGGAGTGATAGGCTCCGGTGTGCTCTCGCTGGCATGGAGCATGGCGCAGCTCGGATGGATTTGGGGACCTCTTTTGATGCTCACTTTCGCCGCCGTTACGCTGCTTTCTTCCTTCCTAATCTGCAACTGCTACAGATCTCCCGACCCTGACAATGGCCCTACCAGGAATAGATCTTACATTGATGCTGTTCAATGCAACTTAGGTATTTCTTCCCCCTTTCACCTCGATTAATTGTTGCCGTAAGTAGACAAATAAGCCGTCAAGGAACGGTTTCTCAGCTAATATTTGAAAATGCAAACAATTCATTTGTTTGAGAATGGGGGATTGTAAGAATTTCAGAACAAACAATTGAGGGAAATGATTGTATCTGGTAATTTCCAAATCTGGTGTTTCTGCTTGTTTGATAGAATTCGCCACAATTTGTTTCTTATCCGAGTGGAAGGAAAAGAAAAGGACTCTGTTGAACTAATATCTTGAAAGTCCAAAAGAGAGACAACTTTATTTGCTGCAAATGCAATAAATGCCTATTTTTCGGAAGAAGAATTTCCTTCCAAATTAAGATTAATACGTAGAGGTGTTTCACTGAAAGCTGAATAAGAATGCAACTAGTATTGTAAATATGCAGGAGTTTTTTTTAAAGTTGCTTTGTAACATCACATTATTTGGTTGGAGATCTGGAGCTTTGGCTGAGTTCTTAGATTTAATACGAGCCTATAAAATTAATGACAGTATTTGCATTACAGGAAAGAAGAATGCTTGGATATGTGGAGTGCTTATACAGATGAATCTCTACGGAACAGGAGTTGCGTATACTATCACAACTGCTCTCTGCTTGAGGTGCGTACCAGATAAATCGCATATGATTTCATTACTGATGCTCTCTTTGCCTGAATTAGCACATAATTGCAATATGTTTATCTGCACCCTAAGTTGAAATAATTGAAACTAGAAAAGGCTATTAATGTTGAACATGTATATACATTATATAGAATGGTAAGACAATGTTATGTTCAACCAATGTTGGATAATGTATTTCCAACTCTGAATCTCCCCGATTATGATATCCAGAGCAATAGAGAGATCAAAGTGTGACAAGGAGAGTGGATGTGATTCAGGAAATGGATGGTACATGCTGTGGTTTGGACTAGTTCAAATCTTCATGTCACAGATACCTGATTTCCATAGTATGGAGTGGGTTTCCATAGCTGCTGCAATCATGTCTTTTGCATATTCCTCAATCGCATTGGGCCTTGGAGCAGCAAAAGTGGCAGGTACTACTTGTTCATATAATCACATGCCAATTACTGCAACATAAACAGAATGCATTATCATACTTATTCTCCAAATATGTGCCAGGAAATGGAGCGATCCAGGGCAGCGTGCTTGGGGTTTCGACTTCCACTGCAATGCAGAAAGTATGGCGAGTTTCTCAAGCTGTTGGTGATGTTGCCTTTGCCTATCCATACACCATGATCGTACTCGAAATACAGGTACCCTACATTTCATTTACGGGCCTTTACTAGATAAGGAACAAAGTTGAAATTATAGTAGAAATTATCAAGGGTCTTAGGATATCTCAAAGTTCCCAAATCCATCTTAGTAAACAATAGTAAGGAACAAAGTTGATGCCTAAAATGACTAATAAACATGCAAATAAATGTGAAGGACACTCTGAAATCCCCTCCATCAGAGCGAAAGACGATGAAGAAGGCATCAGCTATTTCAATCTGCATCACCACATTCTTCTATCTGAGTTGTGGGGGCTTCGGCTATGCAGCCTTCGGAGATGAGACACCCGGGGATCTCCTGACGGGCTTCGGTGACTTTGGCCCCAGCTGGCTTATCAACTTCGCCAATGCCTGCGTCGTTCTTCACTTGATCGGAGGGTACCAAGTGTATTCTCAACCACTGTTTGCGATGGTGGATAAATGGATGGGTGATGAGTTTCCGAGATGCTCATTTGTTGCCACAAACCATATTGTGAAGCTGCCGTTGTTGCCGCCTTGGAACTTGAATGTACAGAGGCTGATTTTCAGAACGGCATACGTTGCATCGACGACGGGAGTGGCGATGATGTTCCCTTACTTCAACCAGGTGTTGGGAATACTGGGAACCATCAACTTTTGGCCGTTGTCGATATATTTTCCGGTGGAAATGTGGCTGAGGCAGAATAAGGTGAGCCCTTGGTCCAAAATGTGGACCACTTTTAGGAGTTTTAGTCTAGTTTGCTTTTTTGTAAATGTGTATATTTTTGCTGGATCCATTCAAGGAATCTTGGCAGCTCGTTTCAGCTAGCAACTCTGTATCATTATAATAGCACAGGACGTAACATTATCAAAAGAAAAATATACTTCATTTTATACCTCAAACACTGTTATAAGTAATGCGTGGAACAGGAAGAACAAGAACAAAACTCGTTGATTCTGAGGAATACCGAGAATTGAACGATAAAGAGATAAATCTCATATTTATAAAATATCAAAAGCTGCGTTGAACAGGAGGCTAAAGGCGTTTAAATACTAACCCTAAACGCCAAAATTACGAGAAATAACAAATGGGTTCCAAACATAAAACAAAAACTACAAAATAACCCTGAAAACTCTTAAATTGCAAATTAGACCCTCTAAACGATGGAATTTGCCCGTAGAATGTCTTCCGTCATGGCAAAGCGATGAGTATTGCTCGAAACGTCGTTTCCACCCGAAAAACACTAGGCACTCATCGAAAACGGAAACTTCCGGGAATTCTTCGGGTGATCCGCGCGTCGCATAAAGTTTGCCGCAATCGGCTCCGCATCACATACTAGTATCAAGTTTGTTATCATTTCTATCCTATGATTTTAATTTTCTGTTGTTGATTGTTGACTCAAACACACCTGAAGGCTGAATTTATTTACATATATGGTACACTTGTTTGTCGAAACAGGAAATGTATTTTTTATCTTATTCTTTTCTTGTTTTCACATAAATACCTCCAATGTAGAAATAATTAATCATATCCAACTAAAAGAATTTCAGATATGCCCTTTGTAATTTTCTGACGGTTGTGAGCTAATTAGACACATGTCGAAATCCACGTAAATAGCGACGTGAACAAATATAAAATGAATAATAAAAACAAAGTCGAAAGAAAGCACTTCATACCCAAAATTCCAAATATTTGTCGGATAAACCCTACCTCATGCATGAAATTAAATTGATGAATATAATAAATAAATCAAGTTTCCTTTTTCTTCCCGCACAGTCCACAATATAGAATGAGGTGGCTTGGCTGAAGAATATTTGGAGATTTCGAGTGTGAAGAACATATGAAGATTCTTTCGATTTTGTTTTAATATTTTAATAATAAAACAATAATTATACAGTACCGTACGTGCAATTTTAATGCTTTATTTCTCAGTGTCATTATTCACATGGATTCGTGATCACATGCCATGTTAGCACTCAACTGTTGGAATTTTTTTTGCAAATTTATATTTGAAAAGGAAAAAAAAAAAGATAGTATGAGTAACAAGCTGTAATTATTGGCATATCAGAATATTTATTTTATTTGAAAGTGATGCAAGGATAGGGTAAACATGATATTCTCTTTGAACCAATGTTTGCAAACTCTTGGTTGATCGATAGAATTGTCTTCCAAAAAATTGATCATCCGTAAATATATGATTAATATCTTCAGAGGTATGATATGTATGCATAAGTCGGTATTTCAAAGTATATATTTACATGAATATAAAAAAATCAAGTCTTAAGAATTATTAATAGACTGATTTTAATTCCTATTTAGAAATCAGTTTCGTCGAGTTATATACCACAGTTTCTTTTTTTATTCTTTATTTAGTTTCGCCGGTCTTTACAGGTTCGTTACATGTAATTAAAGTTTGCAATTTTGATAGAAACAGAACGCTTAACCGATCGATTCATCATTCATGATTAAATTGGTCGAATGGGTCCAGTTTTAAAAACACTGCTTTGAACAAAAACAACAAGAGAGGAAATTGAATCAACAATAAACTTGATAGTATACGTTAGCATGCATGCAAATGTAAAAAGAATATAAATATTGGGGATAAAATAGTAATTTCCAAAAAAATAATTTTTAATTTTTAATTTTTTTTTGTGCTAAAGAGTACTAACGTACAGGAGAAAAGGTCCCAGGCTGAAGAATGTCAACGTCCAAAGGTTTAGATATTTTGGATTCTCAGTATTAATATCAAGCGATCAAACAAAGTAGTATATGCCAATTTTCACGTATCGAAGAGATATAAGATACAAAAAGAATATGTATTTAATATACTTATAACTTTTTTATAATAACAAACTATTTTGATTAAATTTTTAAATTAATCTTAATTCAATGTCTAAATAAGAATTTAATTAACTAAAGATTATTAAAAGGTAATCCCATGGGCCCACCAAAAAAAGTTTATTATAACAATAAAAAAATGTAAATTAAGAATTACTAAACCTTAATCAAACCGCACCAATGTCTTGTAAACGATTGAATCGTGTATCACAATATTTCAATTTGTATTTGATTATTAGAGTCGAATTTTGAAATATCATTCGAATATTTTTTTCAATTGGCCTTGCCTAGCTAGCTGCCTAAATCCTAATTCAATTTTTGAGTCTGCTGAGTCGTTAACTCCTTAATCCTTATATTATTATAATTAATCGAATATCGAATCAAATACTATAGTATTCGATTTGTATTTCTTAATTAATGGAATTAAAAGAAATATTTAGTATTCCTATTTGTATTTTATCGTCTAATTTTAATTTGAATATCAAAAATTGGAATAGAGGAGGGAATCAAACCAAAATTATTGTATTCGTGTTCATCTCCATCAATGTCTCGTTAGAGTTGTCGTCATCGTTAATTGTCCTTAAGGATTTTTCTTACTATTTTTTTTTTTCTTAAAAAAGAAAGAAAGAAATAGGAAACAAATGTGTCACACTTTCTTTTAAAATAAGATTCAGAAGTGACGTGTGACGTAATCGTTTATTCGGGTTGAATATTCATTCTGTGAGTTGAGCATGAAATTCCAGAGTTGATTCTATTCATAGTTTGTGCAAACTCTGTGATGACATTTGAATTTGATGAAGATGCTAATCACTCCAGTTTGTTATCCCATTCTTCTTCTTCTTCTTCACCTTATCAACTTATCATTATGAGCCATCACCACAAGTCAGGCAAGCAAATTAGCCGTCTCTTAGCTGATTTGACCTAATTTGTTTATCAAGTAATGAAAATTTCTGATTTTTGGTATGAAATTGTTTGTGATTAGGAACGATTTGGAGCGCGCTGTCGCACATAATAACGGCGGTGATCGGGTCCGGTGTGCTGTCGCTGTCATGGAGCATGTCCCAGCTTGGGTGGATTGGTGGGCCCATCTCCATGTTGGCCTTTGCTTCTGTCACTCTTACCTCTGCCTTTCTTCTCTGCCATTGCTACAAATCTCTTGATGCTGATGGCCTCCGCAGCAATGCCTCCTACTTGGAAGCTGTTCAGAGCATTCTAGGTCACAACTACTCACCATAACTTGCTCATGAGAATTTGAATTCATAGATTAATCTGTGGTTGCCATCTCAGGGAAGAGGAGTGGATTGGTGTGTGGGATTATTGTGCATATTAATTTCATCAAAATTGGAGTTGTCTACACAATAACATCCTCCATTAGCATGAGGTGTGTTATTGTTCTTCCATCTCCCTTTCTACCAACACTGGAATTCCCATTTTCTATGGCTAAGGGAAAATTGATTTGGTTTTACTGATGCACAATTCAATTAGTTATATGAAAACCTACTTCAGCATGTGCTTTTAATTGGGAAATCCTTTCAAATCTTGCAGAGCAATTCAAATGTCAAACTGTTACCATAGTGAAGGGCATGAAGCTGCTTGTGCATATGGAACCACTTATTATATCATTGTATTTGGGATTATTCAACTAATAGTTTCGCAAATACCGGATTTCCAGAATATCAAGTGGCTCTCTGTAATTGCAGCAGCCATGTCGTTTGCTTATGCTACCATCGGATCAGCCCTTGGCCTCGCCCGAGTAATAGGTATGCAGATTGTGAAAGTAACCGAACCTCGATAAACATGTTCTTTTATTTCCTATATCCCCCAATTTCAACTTACAGAAAACGGAGAAATAAGAGGGGATATTGGAGGAGTTCCTGCTTCTAGCACAGCTGATAAAGTATGGTTAATTGCTCAAGCACTTGGAGACTTGGCTTTTGCTTTCCCTTTTTCTATTGTCTTTTTAAATATAATGGTAAGAGAATTTTTGCATTATGAAAGCTTACAATTCTTGATCAGAAGTATAAAAACTGAATCTGAATCTGACTGTATCTGTATGTGTAGGATACCCTAAAGTCAAGTCCACCAGAAAAGGTCATCATGAAGAAGGCATCCGTAATCGCAGTCTGCATTACAACATTCTTCTACATGTCCTGTGGAGGACTCGGCTATGCAGCTTTTGGGAATTCGACTCCTGGAAACCTCTTGACTGGGTTCGGTTTCTATGAGCCATATTGGCTCATCGATCTTGCTAATGCATGTGTTGTCGTTCATCTCATAGGGGGATATCAGGTAACTACTCCTCTTGTATACTCATCGTGTCTCGCCTTTTCTGTACTGCCTTTACGACAGATAGGTCCAAATTCATATGCAGATGTTTACTCAGCCTCTGTTCGCGAGTGTTGAGGGGTGGTATGTGAGTAGACTCCGTCGTGGTGAAGTAAAAGAAATGCTATCTCTGAGGCTAAAGCTTTTAAGGCTGTGTTTTCGAATTCTTTACGTGGGACTTACAACAGGTATTTCGTATCTGTTTCCCTACTTTAACGAAGTTGTGGGGGTGTCTGGATCAATTGTGTTTTGGCCTGTGGTTGTATATTTCCCGGTGGAGATGTACTTGGTGCAGAAAGATGTCGGGAATTGGACGACCAAGTCGCTCGTCCTTCGACTCTACTGCGCTCTCATCTTCGTCGTCATGATCTTCGCCTTTCTTGGATCAGTTCAAGGGCTTATAGCTGCAAAGCTTTCTGCTTGAGATTGAAGCCAATTCTTTGTAATGTGCCGATATGAAAAATCACATTTACAGAGCTGGCCATTTCAAGGGGTTTGTGCATCGTGATTTGAACTCTTGTAGATGGTAAGCTTTGAAATGAGCAAAATGCAAAAAGGAGTCTAAAGGAGATCCACAAGCAAAACTTTATTCCAAGTAAACGTAAATGGATATATCTAGAAAATAGTACATTACAAATATAATAAAATTATGGAATTCATAAATACAAATCATTTTATTTTTCTTTTGGGTGTGCTGTTTTTTAAGGGTAGTATGTACATCAATCAAGCAAAGTATGAAGATGAAGAAGATGTGTCGGCGAGGACCTGCAAGAATCCATAATAAATTTGTCAGCTACAAAACATTTTCGAAGCAAGTTTCCATTAAAGGAAGATTTGAAATAGTACCTCGAGTTGCTCTTCAGTAAATGAATCTTTATGTACATTCCAAGTGTCTGCGTGGGTTCGACGGAATTCAGCAACCGCTTTCGTAACAGTAGATTTCAACGGCGATGGCTCTGACACGAAACGGGCCAGCAGAGTAACATGTTCCGGCAACCAACTGAAAACATTCACACTATATAAGCAAAACTTGAACGGATGATTTTAGTCGTGGAATTATTTTTTCATGTGCAAGTGAAAATATGATTGCCTTTATATATGATTATGGAACTCATTTTCACAACATAATCAATCTAACAGGCAAAACTTATTATTTCTCCCATGAGGAGCATTGACGAGATTGACTATTAAACTGGAACAGAGTTTTGGGAACGACTTAAATTTCAAAATCTTGGAACTTTTCCAATTCACAATTCTTTGTTTATTGTCAAAATAGAAAACACAGTTTGCTCAAATTAATATTTCCAGAGAATATGTAAGAACCTCCTTCAACTACCTGATACTTCTAAATTTTTATGCAACTACAAGGTTAAATTTAAGTTCCTTGTATTTATTGTTGACTAGAAAAGGAGAATACCCGGAAACATCTTAATTCAGTGACTATTGCTGACCATTTACCTTCTAGCCACAAACAACTATGCAAATTCAGTATAAACAACTAGTTCCAAATATAGAATCTTAAGCAGTTCAGAAGTCGAACTCACCTGGGAATATCATAAGGAACTGAGAGTACACATGCTGCCAAAGCAAGTATTGAACCGTGTACAGATGCAAGGGGCAATGCAGAAACCGTGCTCCTGAAATAGCACAATGTTAAGTTACACCAAAAAATAAGTTCAGATACAGAATAGGTTGATAGAGCACAAGATACGTAAGTACATAAGATAGCCTGATTCTTTTATCAACATTATTTCTGAGAATCACTTTGCCTATTTGGAGAGCACCGTCCATAAATAATTGATCTATATATTATACTAATAATCAACTCATGCGTATTGCAAGTGCAACAAGGTTGTGGAAGAAGACATTTCAGAATAGATTATCTGAACACACATTTTTTTGATTTGACACTACGAGTAAAATTCTCGAACTCAAGAATCAGTCAGATATTGAAGCTAACACATGGCCCATAACAAAGATTAATATATTGAGCAGAAGTTGTAACTTGTAAAACATGCAAACTCAAGCAATAAACTACCTGTGCTTCCTTTTCTTCAGTACAGCACAAGCTTGCTCATAAGCTCTCTGGCGAAAATCTTCAACTAAGTCGACATCCCCACCCTTCATTAATCCTGCTAAAACAGCAGCAGCGTGCTCTCTTACCTGAATAGAAGAATTGCAATGAATTAAATTTTCAGTAACCATCTTATGGAAGAGGATACATGTCTAAGATAAAGAAAGATAGCATAAATAATTAGACACTATTTGAAAACGTCAAATGAGATGGATTTTATATCCTTGGGCAGCCTAAAAGAACTGTACTGGTTTCTAGACCACTTGCCTCTAGTTGACTGTCTGTTAGGAGCTTTTCCACAGCTTGCCAGATTTGTTGTTTATCCATGGTTGAGAGAATAAAAGCATGTCTGCACGAAGATGGAAAAGCAATATAAGGCATACTGTTGGACTAGCATGAGAAAGTGCCACAAGGTTGAGTGAAGAGAGTTATTTTAGCCTCCCAATTTCCAAAGAAAAACAATCCAAATGATATTAAGAATGAGAAAAACAATTAAGAAAGTAAGATCAGGGTAGAACATTACTTGCTTATAGATACTTCAAAGACATACATAAAATTTTGGGCTCATGGGGACCATTATCCTAATATTGCTTTAGTAAACTGACCAACAGCAAAGTTAAAAAATGCCACACTTCCTAGGAGCAAATTCGCAGATGACAGGAACAAAAGCCATATAAAGACAACACTACATAAGGTATACATCCAACCAATAGCATACCTGTACATGAAACTTCTCAAGAAGGTTAAAGTTGCAGATCTAGTTCTCCAATTTGGATCATTAGCTAACGAAACAATAATAGGCACAGCTTTCCGTAGATGAGGCTCCCCAGAAACCCGCCATTTTAGCAATTCGAAAGCAGCCTTGGCCAGATTTGACAGATCTTTATTTGATGTTTCCTTCAAAAATAAATATCAAGACATAAGGTTATACCTAAAGTGAGAGGCAAAAAATATTGGAGTGTCAAGAGCATGACAAAATACATGAAATTTTGCCACATTCAATATGAAGGAAACAACTCATTTTCATCTTAACATCAGAGTGTTTAATTCTTGTAGCGGCAGCATATAACAGAATACATAAATTTAACTTAGATTGATAAATATAGTAGTTAAGCATATTATGTGAGAACGTATTATGCATCAAAAGATAAAGATCCTGCAACCTCTAAAAGTTGAATTAATTCTTCATAATCAGAATACCAGATACAGTGACCCCAAAAAATGCAATGGTCCTAATCAATGTTACTCAGTTTTGAGAATTTGAAATTGCGATATACTATAATGTTCTAGCGGCAATGCACCTTGCTTAGGTTATTCAAGATCTTAAACTATCCACTGTCAAAAGGGAAAATTCTTAATAAGGCCCACACATACATCTTCCTTTTCAAGGCTGTTTAATGAAATCTAGCCTAAAAAGACACTACGATTTTCTAGCTGCTTGTTTAATCACAAAGGTTTTTGAGTTCCGGCCTTAAGCCAAAAGTACTGAGCCAAGTGAAGACCAATCTTTAGGTATTACGATAAGTGGTACATAAACTATGATTGCCGTGAAAAGCAACTGAAAGTGCTTTTTGCGTTCGAACAAACAATTCACCATCAGGATATCAAAATGGACCCAGAAACCATTGAAGCATGACACCCACAGACAATTACCTGTAAAGATATCACTGGATACAGAAGTTCCACAATAACATCCAACAAAACTGAGGACCTTCCAGACTTCAAAGATGATATGATAAAATGAAACAACTGCACAGAGAGAAAGATTGAATCAATTGCTCACATAATGCCATTGAGAAAAATGGTAGGATTTACTGAAGCCAAGAATCAGTTAAGTATGTAGACAAAAAGTTACCGTTTCCATCCATCTGATATCGTCTTTAGAATGCTCACTTGACACACCATTTTCTGACATTGGCTCTGTTGGAATCTCTAAATTTTCTGATGCACTAACACTTTGTATCTTAGTGACCAATTCAGAAGCTCGTTTCACCAGATATTGATCCCAGCTTCCTGCAGCACTTATATCTGAAGTGCTGGCTCCCACTTCTTGCAAGTGATCACTGCCAAAGGTTGCACAAAGTCGAAGGTTTGAACATAATACAGAAAGCGTAACACCAATTGCTTCTCTGACCTGTTCAAGAAATAGTCTTTAATATGATGGATTACACCCAGGAACCAATCATGAAGTGGTAAATACATTATAATGTACAAATTACAGGAAGCATTCACATTCAGTAATGAGTCAATAAGCAGCCACCAAACATATATCCCAGACGAAATTGAAGCTACAAGCAACCGATTATTCCAAAATCAGCATAGAATGTAATAAGATAACCAGTTTGGGGATGTACTCCAACAAGAAATAATCCACTAGAAGTTCAAACTTCATTCATTTTTAGCTGCCAAGAAGGATATCAACAGTTCCATACAGGTAACATTGTAAGTAGGAGAAAATTGCAGGACTTGATGGTTGTCAAATGTCAATCACATGAAGGGGGGAAGGAGGGATATTGAGTTAACAAAGAGTACAGAGAACAGATAAGCCACCTGATACAGAAGGTAATAACTAATGCTATAAAAGACTTCGGAAAGTTGTCTAGAAGGACAAGCAAAAACAACAAGTTTAGAGAAAAAGACTGTTTCCGGACCAACCAAGGGCTTGTCCAAAAGTTAGAGAAAAGAAGCATTAAAAATCTCATGTAACCTTGTATATAGAGAACAAGCTTTTAGAAACCACAGAGAAACAGAAATCTCCCTTCTACATGAGGTCAGTCAATGAAATCTCTGCTTTAAACAATAGTTTCCAGCACCAATTGAAAGATGGCAAATCTTGTTCACCCCAACCCAAAGAATAAAAGAATGCAGGAAGGGTGTGGAAATACAGAAAAGAAAAGAAGAAATTAATACATGTTTTCAACACTATTCTATATTTTGGTCTCATGTCAATCGAGTCACTGAAAACTGAGAAAAGAGTGATGGAAGAACTACTTCACTTGGTAAGGGAACTCTCAGAAACAACAAATTCAGAAAGCTATGGAGCTCCTAATTAGAACCCTCAGTAAGTGGCCCAGGCATAGAAGACATAATGGGAATTGAAAGGCAAATAATGGCATAAAGCATACTTCTTCTCTAAAGCACGCTGATTGGAAATTAGGTCATTTACCTGCGCAGATGAGTGACTCATGTTACTCAATAATTCTTTCAGCAAACCATGATGAAACTTCAATTCTACTTCAGGCATTCTTGGAGGAGATACTTCTATGATGGCAGCTGAAAGAAAAGTATAGCGCTTGGCAACTACAGAAGTAGTCACTGTTTCTGGTAAAGGTTTCATCAAGCAATCAATTATTTTCTCTCTTAGTAAAGGAGCCTTAGTTCCACATTTTCCCTTTCCAGTGACAGCATAACGTATACATGCAGCCCATTCTGGAATAGATTCCACTGAGGGCGCATGAATAATATTCTGCAACTGGACAACCATCCAGCTATCCCATGCTTCTGAAACCCCATCGACATCAGAATGCAGCACTCCAGCTAATGCTTCAGCTGCAACACATTGCTTTGATCTCTCCTTAGCATCCACAAACTCCTCTAGTGCATTTCTCAGGGACATCAAAACAGGCATACCACATTCTTGAATTAGCCTTTTAAAGATCCGGGCAAAGTTTGAGTAAAAGGTATCGCTTCCAAATAAAGATATCCAACTAGGAGTACGAGGCCATGAAGCAGAAAACTCGAAATAGAAACGAGTTATTGATTTGTCTGCAAATGTCTGCAATGAAGAATTTCCATGTCCTCTAGACGCAGTATCGATATCACTGATAATATGAACATGAGACAGACTATTCAAAGTCTCCTGGAAAAAGCCTTCTTCCTGAAAGATACTTGTTAAAGCTCCTTCAAGAGATGAGTTAGGCTCTACATATCCATCATCATGGGCATTGTTATCTGCTGACAGCTTGTAAGGTGACTCTTTTAGAAGTGTGTTTAGTGCGGAGATTGCTAGAATTCTAGTCTGTGGAAGTTGACTCTTCAGATTCTTCAAAAAGTGACCTGAAATTGACAAAATCTTAACCACGAAAAAATTTGCAAGTTGCTCGACTAAATTGGTATTTGCATAACTGACAGAGATTGTAATACAGTATAATTTAAAAACCCATGGAACCTATTCTAATGTGTGCAAGCCAAACGGCTTCAAACAGGGTCAATGACATACCAGCAATTTCACCGATAACCTTTGTGGATACATTCGGATCATTTCTTGATGCTGTAGCCAGCAACAGTAGAATTCTATTAGCCATTAGATTATACCTAAAAAAGAGGCAGTGTGAAGTTAGGTTGATCCACAAGCAGGTAGAAAATGTCTCCTCACTCCTCAGGTGCATCTGAACTAAAACAAGTGATGCACCCCTGAGTGAGGTCAAATTTCACATTCGTTGTGATCTAGAAGCTGATAAGCATCAACAAATATCGATGAATTGAATTAGTAAAGATAGAAGCTATATTTGTTCAATAAAACACAGTAGAAGTCGCATACCGCCAATGTAAGTTGGTGCTATCAAAGCTCATGGAACCAATTTCAGCAACCAAATCAGCAAATTCAGCCCCGTCAGCATGATTGGCTGGTCCGCGAAAAATGCTTCTTGACAATCCCGCAAAATGGATATTGTACTTGACAAAAAGCTATAGAAATATCATAATGGAAAAACTATTATGGAATATCCAGGAGGTTTTTGCATATAAATTTGACACCTTAATGGTAAAAGGAGAAATTCAACCACTGAATCATCTAGCTAACCTCAGTAATTGCTTTCTGAGCCTTTTGGGATTCATTATGGGAGCTTCAAGGACAAAAAAGGGGGGGTAAATAAGCCTCACTCATGGTTTACTTGCAAGATGAATCTGGGGAGGATAAAACAAATAGAAAGAAACATTACCTGTATAAAATTCCAAGAAGGAATGATGACAAAGCCTTCCTGTCCTGGAGTACGGAAGATGTAAAGAGTGTCAGCAGAACTCACATAACTCTTTTAAAAGTATTAAATCGAGCAACTTTTTAAGTGATACCGTTGTCAAACGCTTAAGAACAGTTTGGGATGAAAGTACAGAGCAAGAACCCAAAACTGCATTTTCGGGCAAGCTTGGTTTTTTAAGATTTTCAGCAAGAGACAGCACACACTTTGAAATTGTTGACGGCCATCTTTTCATCAACTTCAGGATACATTTTGCAGCAAGTCTGGGGATTAATACACATATATAAGCAATCTTACGACAAGAAGGGGAGCTAGACAGGCATCATAGGCCATAGCATGTCAATGAAAATTTAATAGAACTGAAAAGAGTTCCAGATCTCACCTTCGCACGGTTTCATAACTATGCAAAGAGAGTTCAAGAAGATCGTCCATTAGAAGTGACACATGTTCAGATGGAACCATGTTCCCGCTTGTACGGAACAAATGATATGATGACTGTGATGATCTCCAAGTGTTATGCATATAAGCTTTGTCAATTAGGGCCCACCTAGGCCTGCAATAGAACACTTCAGCATCCTCAAAGTAACTTATGCGTAAAATATTGAAGTACATAAATAAATCATGGTATAAACCCACCTTCGTTTTCCTCTTGAATGAGATGACACAATAAAATTAATTGGAGGCTCTACTATAGCAGTAGATTCAAGTTTCCAAGCCTGCCTGTGATTAGACCACTCTTCATATTCTGCACTTCCTGCAGGATCATAGAGAAGAATGATTATAATATTAACAACCAAACAAAGTATATAATCCCTTAGAAGATTTCTCACCATGATTTCCTAATGTATCCATTATACGAATAAGAAGTAGCAATAAAATGCTATCATCAGACTTCTCCTTCAACAAATATCTGAAATATTATGATAGGGTGAGTTCAAAAGGATAAGATTGCTGAGAGATAAACAGTATAGGAAAAGAAATTTACTTGCAGGTTTCATGAATGACATTAGCAGCCTTTTGCCGTAACTCTGTGCTACCAACACATGAGCCTGTTGCCCCAGCAATCAGAAAAGGAGAAGCACCTGCCATCCCATTCTCAGAGGACGGCCTGAAATCAGGTAAACATGATAAAACACCTTGTAGTGAAGAGTCAACACGTAGAAGAGTCACTTTTAAGTGATCTTTCTCGTCTCCTGGGCATTAAAAGTACAAATAAGTCGGTCAGTACAAAGTAAAAAATCTCAAAACAGACCAAAGAAAAGCCCTCAGGTGAGATGTCTGTTTATGAGACATTATATATAAAAGTTATAAAGAGAACCTTCTATCATGTCAAACAATGAACAAGTTACACAAACAAATAGAACTTTACGTAGACAATTCATGTTTACCAATAGATAACATTCTAAAATGGTGTACTTAAAATGACCCCCATGGTTTCATCTATTAACAGATATACAAACTGATCTCGTAAATTGAAAATACCCTTATAATGAAATTAATATTTTCCCATTCAGCAATCACAAATTTTTAACATATACACATAGCATGGGGGGAGTTCATATAAGAGAACTGCATCAATGTATACCTGGATCAGAATGTATTTTGGACTGGCATATCGTCAGTAGGTCATCTAGAGCAGAATCGAAGTGCAGGCTTAGAAGCTCATTTGCAAAATTTATTTCATCATCCGTGGGGACATGCCACTTTGGTCCCATCACTGGCTTATCTAGTGAAAAATCTTTCATGTCAACCCATTCCTCTAAAGAAGAGGCAGAAGGATGATGCATAATACACCTAAGAAGACATGACATGTCGCCACATGTCAAATGGAAGGATGAGTAAATACATGCAGACATACATATAAGTGCACGAACTGCGTAAGGAATGTGAACTGCTTGTTCATCCAAATGAATTGTATACATGAATAGTCGACCTAAGAAATATGATATATGGAATGTAAACGGGTTTCATATGTGCACGAACTGCATACGGAATATAAACTACTTGTACAATCAAATCAAGTAGAAGAGTTAGACATACTTGTACTGATCAATGGGATAATAGTGAACAAGGCTTCCTAAAAGAGAACGGAGAACATGGTCACCAGCTCCATTAACCTACAAAATAAATCTCTGCATTTAAATATTGAGGGAGTAACTCATCTAGATATGGATTAAATATAAAAATGTTCATATAATTGTGTGGAACTTGAAACAGGTCGTATACTTAAGTTATTTTCCTGCATGATTTCTAATGAAGGTCAACATATAGGAGCATTTAAAGACACATACAACACGACAAAAACACTGCTCAAATCTATGCAGGCTGATACACAAGAGTTATATTTTCTCCTACCAGTACACATTCACAATGAAAGATGCACAAACGTACATCACTCACTGAGAAATAGTCCACGTTTTAATTTTCAACCATAGAATGGATATACAGAGGAAGAGAGTGCTGATGATGATAGCAATTGAGGTCCATCTACAACCTATTTGGATAAATTGGATTCGTCAAGGATAGTTTTGAGATAGCTTGTTCTAGACCTACCATATAAAATTTCATATCTCCTTTTTCTATAATCCTGAACTTATGATTATGCCACTTGACACGTTTCTTTCTATTTTCGAAATATTTGTTTATGTGGGACAAAGTACATAACACTTTGTTGTGGTGTGAGTGTGTGACACGACCAACTAGTTGGATAAGCATGCAAGAATGTAGTCTTAGTAAACGTATGATCTAGTCAACTGAGGCAGAAAACACACCTTCCAAGATGTTGAATCAAATGCAGAACTAAGAACTTCTTTAAATTGCTCCCTGTAACACAAAAGTGCTGGACCTCCATAACTGATTGCCACTGAGAGTACTTTCAGCTGATACTCAATAGCTGTTTCAAGAGCTGGCGATAGCATTGACTTTTCCTAGACAAATACAACTATAGATAAAAGAATTCCAGCAGAACTTAAAATCAATCAAGGATATTTGTAAAATAAGAACCTTTCTTGAGGATGATGCGTTAGAAGTTGCTCTATTTCCATAACCTGTTCTGGGTGTTGCTGCCAAAGAAGAGGCAACTGACTCCAAAATTGGTTTGATAAGCTGAACAACTGCATCTTGTGGATTTGAATGTACACAGGCACAACAAAGCAGTCCAATTTCTGCTATTGCTCCTGGAAGAATACTTGTGGTGACGAACTTGGAAATTTTTTTGAGAGCCTATCAAGATAATACAAGTTCAGAATATTTTTCAGATACAAACTATAAAGACTGAAAACAAAGTTATAGGTTCATTTATCTCCCAAATACCTGCTTGTAAAGTGAAGCCGAGAGCCTTCCAAGCAATATTTCCAGCATACAGAAGTAGTATGGTCCATCCTCCACCAGGAAAGTCCCTGAAGTTGATGGTGTGTGACTGCCCTCATTCCTGCAACACTGACTACTTATTCCAATGTTCATGAAAAAACAAGTCCACACAGTGCTAACAAAGAAAATGAACTATTTTGAACTGTTCTTATAAGAAACAGAAGGTAAAATATATGATAGCAGCTTACAGAACACTACTAGGTTCCAAGTGTTGGAGTAAAGAAAATAGTCGACACAAGAACTCATCAAGCCACTCTGAGAAGTGAAATGATGGGAACAGTGACCCTTCATGTATATCATCATCCACTGTAGACATCTACAAATGAAAGGTTACTAGATAAATACTAAAGTTTTAAGCATAATTAAAGTGGATGTCTGGGGTAAAGAGCCTCACATTAGAGAATATAGAACCGAGTAGTTGCATGGTGGCCAAGGTTTTAGGAGGATCATTGGCATCCATACCAAGCAAAGCATTGGATAAAGAAATCATCAGAAGATCAGCAAATGAATCAGATCCATCATCCATAGTAAAGGCTGTTAAAGATGTAAAGAACAGTGATCTTCCAGCAAATGCTATAGATGTGACGGCACTCTTCAACTGGTGTGTTGCTGTCATCTGATAGTCATGCCATCCAGTCAATTACAAGAACAAGTAATGCTACAAATTCTCAGAGATTCCTCAGAAAAGAAACTTACAGTCTCCAAAGCCATGTGGAACCTAGCCGCCAGAAAAGGTAGAACCAAAGATGGCTCAACATATGACAAGATAGAAGTTGCAGTTGCTACTGTTTCTGATAACTGCTCGTTTTTGCTATATTGTCCACGATCAATTAACTTCAGTATGGTATTCACAAAAGAAACCCTATCAGACTGCATCAGGAATAGTACAGATTGTTCACTGGCATCTTTGCTCCTGAAATAGTATACTTTCAGAAATTATATCAACATAGAGGTGTAATTTAGTCATTCTGAAGATTTCTTACAGTTGCTCGTGTTGCAAGCGCTTCTGGAAGGTATTCACCACGTGGAACAAGAAGCGCTCCAACGAGTAAGTCCAGCGCCCACCATTTGAAGGATGGTAATATCTGAAAATATCAAAATGCATGGTCAATGGAAACAGAAATAAAGACTTCACAAACAATAAAATGGTTTGGAGGGAAAAAAGAATGATAGGAAACAAACTGCTCTAAGAGATTGGCCAATTTCACAAAGTGCGTTTGGGCTGAGCCAGCAGGTTTCAGTAGATAGACCTGCATTGTCATTGAGATGAAGTTGAACCACATTTGGTTATTGTCCATGTGACTTTGGTGGATCAACTACAATGCAGATCATAGAAAACTTACTATAGATTTAGCAATGGCCTTTGATGGTGTTACAGACCGGTTTGCAAACAAAAATCTCGTGTTTCTAGGAACATCTATAGAAAAGGGATATGATCCACTGCCATTAGCCACAGGAACCTGCACAAACATGAAACATCACAAAATTACTTCACATAAAATGGAAGTTCCTGTAAAGCAAAAGCTGGCTTTGTATTCTTAACACTAACAAGAGCATTCCTACTACTACATGCTAATTCAACTTCTGGCCATAACTAGTTGTCCATAAGTACATGGCCACAGGAGCCATGAAAACAAAAATTAACGTATGTGGAGTATGCAGACAGCAGTGAGGAATTGCAAGTCACTCAAAGAAGAATACAAATTGTACAACTCTATCGAGGTAGATCATCATATGTAAAAGTAACAGTAAAAGAAATACTGAACTCTGCTAACACCTTCTTAAAATAATAATCAAGTTCAATTCACATTCTTTAATATATTATAGAATCTCTGCGAAATCCTCCATGACAAGGTTCTGCAGATTCTCAGCATAGAATGATAGAAGCCTTGAACGGCATATTGTAAAATGTAATCAACGGCAAGAACACATAAAGAGGCATAGACTTACCTCAAACATGTTCAAGTAAATGTTAAATAGATCTGGGATAAAACTTTCCCAGTCAATGAACTTATAGTTTTTTATGACTCGAGCAGTGAGAGAGGCCCATTGGCTGTTCCAAAATTGACAATTTGGTATTGACTTCCAATGATCTAAACATTTTCTAATCCATTCACTGCAGCAAAGATGAAAGAAATCAAATATACTCATCGAAATGATATCCTATTTATACGATAGAGAGATTACAGTAAAGAAAACAATAAGGCTCCTTACTCTTGAAAGAAATCCTGATTTTCGAAGTTAGTAGGGAGGAAAAGTCGGACAAATCCAGCACCCTCAAAAGATGCATTATGCCATGGGTTCTCCATCAGAGATCTGAAATTGATTTCCACGAGGAATTATATAAATTAAAAAAAAATGATGTAACAGCCACAATTATGAAGTGAAAGAATATTTATAATTAACAAAGGCTGGAATCAAGAACAGTTCCCATGAGGAAATCCTATTGATGGTTACTTGTTGAGAAGGTTGGCTGATTCAGTAAAGCAGAGTATTAGCAATTTCTTAACAAAACCATTTTACAAATTGAGAAATTGCATGTGTAAGTTAAACAATTACAGCACAGCAGTGGCTAATTAAAGTAAAAAATTTAAAGAGTACAAAGCCAATGGAAGAAAAGCTTCAGAACAGGTCCAAAATAGTGATCCCAACATCCACAAGCTAATTTGCGTTCATTAGTTTTTGTTTGCCCAGCAGGAAACTATTTTACTAAAACATACATCATCTTTCTTGTACAGGATGCTTGTAGGTCAGATCTTGTAGAAACATGATAAAGTTTAAGTATAGAAAGACCCAGCATCTTATCACAATGGAAACCAATACCAAACTGATGACCATGTCTGTGCTTTCAACATCTTCAAGAGACGCATAATGGAGGGTTATACATGCCAGGACATAAAAAGTACTTTGTGGTTACCAAATGCAACCATCAAAGTATGGCAACTTTCCTCCAAGATTTCAGTCCACTGCTTTTATAAACCTAGCTGACTAGTACATTATTTTAGAAGAGCATCCAAAAGTAAAACTTAGTGAAGGAGAAAGACACCTGAATTCAGACCATATCTCAGACGCGGAACCTGCAGGGAAGAATCTTCGGCAAGATCGAACAAGGGAAGTAACTGTTTCAAAATGTCGTTGCCTGACTCTCCATCCTTCAGAACCAGTATTCCTGGATCAGAATTAACATCTCGTGATATGAATATCTTGAAATAGAAGAACAAGAACTAATGCCCAACGGCACTAGATTTTAATACAAGTAAGGTACATCTGCACTGCTAATTGAAAATTTTTAAACTAGTCACCACTCCATATATCTACATAAATAACCCTCAGTTGCTGCAGCTCTGTTATCTTTGTTCAACTACAATCAACAGAAAATTGACAAATGGGAGCTAAAGAACCCAGCGACAAAGGGGATGCATGACCATTACTAACACCACACCCAGGTCCGCATAGCTAATCGCAAACCATATGTTAGAAAGCTCCTTTCAAGCTCAAATGACATACAGGACACCCCTCGCCACTCTCTGACATATATTTTAACCCAGTGATAATAATGTCAAGAAATGATTAGACAAAAGTCACGAAACAGCAAAATATATTGAAGATCAAGAAAAGACAGAAGATAGGATTATGGACTTTACCTCGTAAAGTGAGTGTGAATCAAACTATCATATAAAGGCTTCCACTGGACTTTTAAGGACAACTTTTTCCTGTACTTGTTCAACAATTTTACTAGAATGTTTCCCCATCTAACCTAATTTGAACATGTAAGAGAAGAACTCAGAGCATGTAAAGAAGGCAACTTCATTAGAAACAGGATAAACTAAATATGAACCTGTGCATATAGTTTATTTTCTGATATTTGAAACAGTTGCAATCCAATTTCGACTATTGCAGAAACATCCTCAACCATTAAGTCGCTTTTGGCCTTCACAAAACTGCAGAATAAAAGATGACGAGTAAACCTTAATAAATTACAAACACATACCAACTACATGTCCGTAATACAAACTAGATTTTGGCACACTGGGCGCAAAGGAGAACCAAAATAGAAAAGAAGCATAATGAACCAATAGATATTATGGAAATTGCATACTTAGTTGACAGCACCATTTAAGACTAAATTTCAACCACTTGGATAATGTATAGACCATCTTGCAAAGCAATTCAAAAGCCACGGCACCTAACAGCTGTCCCTATTGCTAAGGGAAAGCACTTCCATGCTTTTGTTGATAATACAACAATGCACAAATGGTCAAAGACCATTAAACAAGATGAAATTGAAAAATCAACCAGTGTGTAGTAAGAGAACAACACACCAATAACATAAAAGATTATACAATCATTTTTTCTTGATCTCAAAATTTTCTCATAATTAATCACATGTGCTACTACTGTACATTATACTAGTCAATTGTCTCTTTTTAGCAATCCCATCATTCATTTATGAATGAGTTTAAAATTTGATGATCCGTGATCCCTCAACACCTTAAATCAGCAATTCAAACTAAATCAAGTAACCAACTTGTAAGGTACAAACTTATTATGGTGACATTTTGTTCATTTGAAGTAGGTGCTATCACATTGGTAAATAACCCTCCAAATTATTCCATGGTGAACCGTCTTGCAATTTCTTAGTAAATAATATGCCATTGGTCCCAGTCATACAGAATCAAGAAAGCGGGTTAAGTAAAATAAAGAGCTCCATGAACACTTTATACGCAGTGAGAGAATAATCAAAACAAAAGATAGGAATCGGTCCTACAAAAATCAAGAGAGAAAAAGGGATACTAAACTTTACGAAACTTTAAGCTCAAACATAAATAAATTGAAGCGCAAAGCGAATTGAATGAAAGAATTAAGAGTGGTAGGACTTAACAGGTCAATGACGGAGACCCATTTAAGAGTAGAGTAAACAGATTCGGAATCGTCGGGGTTGTAAGAGTCCTTAACGGAGTTGACGAGCGCAGCGAATGCCTCCTTCTCGCGCTTGGAGTCGTCGGCGACGGGCGGCGGCAGCCATGCGTTGTAGAGATGCATAGTGAAAATTCGATTGCAGAAAGAGGAAAACGGTCGGTGAAATGAAATCCCTGGAGAATGGAAATTAGAGATGAATTGGGTAAACACTAATAGATATGACTATGAAGAGTCTTTGTTTACTTTCTTTTTGGACAAGAAATGGAAAGAGAAATTCCGACTGGTTACCGGAAGTGATGATCTTAACGGCAACTAAATCCGAGGTAAGACTTTCCTCTCCCAAAAATTAATAATACACGTGTACTCACAAATATCCGCAATCTCCATTATCATAATAAAGAATCAATATTTGTTGAGAAATGCGCAGTTACAGTATTTTTAATTTTAATTTGATAAATATTTGCGTTAGGCCGGCCTAACGTTTGGCCGATTGTTTGCCACTCTTATTCTAAGTCATGAGTCGAGCGAAGGATAGCCGAAGGCGAACCCGGAGCGAGCCGTAAAAGCATAATTGTTGTCGGTCTCATTATCTATATTTTAATTATCAAAGCCGAAGGCGGAGCCGTTTGTTGTTTGTCGTCCCCTATTATTGTTGTCAGTCTCATTATTTGTATATTAATTGGACCGAGCCTAACGTTAGGCCGGCCTAACGTAAATGTGTCTCTTTTAATTTTAACATGTTGAAGTAATTCACAGTGTATGTGCACTGGCACTTGGCAGATTCAACTAGGGGTGAGGAGGGAGGGCACTTAATTAAGCACCTGCCAAGTCAAGAAAAATCTTGTTTTTCTTATAAAACGTCAATTTTTTATTTTATTTTATGTAGATTATTATGTAAAAGTCCTTACCACCAAAATAATTAATAGAAATATTATTATCTCAATATTTTTAATTTATGTCCATTACAGACATAGAGTACAATTTTGTGTTATTTGAATTAATATTAATAGATTTTACTTATTAATTTTTATTATACTATTTTGTACTAGCATTTAAAAAAACGGGTAAGTTAGCCCGGCGGCCTGATGGGGGTTGGGTTGTGCTTCAATTGTACAGACATGGCCCGATAAATACCGTTTAGCCCGCGGCCCAGCCCGCTACTTTTGGCAGCCCTAAGTTAAGGTAATGTGATTATAGTTGGAAAAAGTTTTAATGTGTCATAAGATGATAATTAGCCACATATGCAATAAGAAAATGACATTTACAAGTGATTTTAAAATGGAGAATCTTTAATCAGCAATTGACACGTGCTCGGGTTATTTTTGTGGTATGTAGCCCAATTCAGTCCGCTACTTTTGCCAGCCTAGGTTATGGTGGGGGTAGTTCTATGGAGCACCCTGTGCTCTGCACTCCCCCCTTACTGTAGCACTATTAAATTAATTAATTTAATAATGCTACAATGAGGGGGAAGTGCAGAGCACCTTGTGCTCCAAAGCAAAACCTGTAGGTAGAAAAAGCCAGCGTGTCAGAAGATTATAATTGGCAATATATGCAATACAAGTGATTTTTGAAATGAAGAATCTTAATTTAATAAGCAATTGACATGTGGCAGGATTATTTCGAATGGCCAAACCACATAAACTTTCGTCGTTAGTTCTCTTAGATTGAAATTTAGATCATCGATATATGTAGGTTGAGTTTTGCGATATTTGTTTAACATAATCGTTTTGTTATGTAGTTTGAGTTTTGCAGTCTCTTTTTAACATAATCGATAACATTTAAAATTTTCAACATTTACCGATAGTATAATGTTTTATATAAGTTTTGAGAATTATGTTACATGTAAGCAAGTATTTTTTTAAATTTTAGCATGTCGTATTGCCTCCTTTGCATCCTTCAAATCAAAATGACCCAAAGAAGACAAATGAGACTACTCCGCCGAAGTATGAGCATGTCGTATTGCCTCCTTTACATCCTTCGAATCAGGAGAAAAGCGGGAGGAAAGATACTTAATTCTCACGTAGAGCCGCATTTAATGAAAGGAATCTAAGTCACATCCTTCCATATTTTGTGTTAGAAAAGTACGCCTTGTATCCCTAGCCTAGCTAAAGGCACCTTTTCAGTATGATTGACATTCCTTGCATAAGAAACGAGGTACGACAAAGCCGAAATGACAATATTCCCTATGTATGGTGAGAGTCAATATCTGCATTATATTCTATAAATAGCCAGAGAATCTATACATCTATACATATATAAAAGAGAAACCACAACAAAAAATATTTTCCCTCCAAAACAACATTTAATGATTTCATTAATTCTTTTGATAAGATAGTTAATATATCAATACT
>JAYJMF010000002.1:5912441-5935820 GCA_036873715.1 Salvia sclarea | reverse complement strand
ACCGGCAACAATTATGCTTTTACGGCTCGCTCCGGGTTCGCCTTCGGCTCCCCCTCGCTCGACTCATGGCTTAGAATGAGAGCGGCAAACAATTGGCCTAACGTTAGACCGGCCTAACACAAATGTTTGTCTTCAAGTATTTAAATATGTACTTATAAGATGGTTTATTTGGTGAAATGGTATTTCATTTACTAGCTAATCTCATTCATTGAGAAATTTTGAATTTACTCCACTCGAACTTTTTTAGATCATTACACCTTATTCATATATATTGGTAGCAACTACGAATATGCGGTCAGCCGTTGATCGTTGACCAGTCGTACGGAAATGGCTGGTTGTACAGGAGCGTGCCTCTTAGAGCGTTCGCAGCGGCGCCCGCGGCCCGACGGGCGCCGCCGCTTTTTGACCGATGGAGCCCAGGCGGGCAGGGTGGGCGCGGGCGTAGGTGCGATCACCCAGGCGAGGTGAGCGCCCGCCACGCAGCGCCACCCCATGCTGCCACGTCACCTTTTTTTTCTTTTTAAAAAAAAATTAAATCCCCATTTTCAACAATATATACTCCATTTTTCATTCCATTTCATACACCAATCCTTCAATCTTCTTCATTTCTACACCAATCTTCTTCACTTTTGTGGAGACGTTTTAGTCGTTGAAATTAGTATTTTTTTTCCAATATAGAGATCATATATGCAGAGCTTTTTATTAAAATAATAATATTTTTTTGCCCAAGCCTTCAACAGTCTTATGCTAATATTCATTTAAAAGCACATCATATTTAAATAATGTCACATCAAGTAAAAAATTTAGCCGAAAAAAGAAGAAAGAAGCTAAAACTCTCCAAAACACAAAGTAAAGGAGTTAAAAGAAAAGAAAAGAAAAGAATTTTCCCTCGGATATTTTGGTGATTGAAATCAAGGAGACGGAATTGACGCTAATAAATTAATAATCTATCAACGGAGTGATGTCTCCACTATCAATTTAAATAATCTTCTCTTAGTTGGATTAACATCTTTATGATTATTATATTATGTAATAAACGACACATAAATGGATCCCCACGTTCCCTGTCATTATCATGATCAAAGGCTACTTGCATATATCCATTTCCAATTATATATCGCGACGCTGGGCCGCCATGTGTGACTTTGGAGTCTCTCGCGTAGCTTTGCTTTAATCAATACAATCTCCACTATCATTCACTGACTGTTCCAGATTTTTATATACTACAATCCACTGCTACCTCACAATCACAAATTACTACTCCCACCAGCCACTTACCGCACTCTGCGTCGGTGAGAGAGAAAGCTTTTAGAGAGAGGATGGAGAGTTTTTTGAAGGAGCATAGAGGAGGTGAATCGGTGCTGGACTTGAGCCCGAGATCGACCGTCGGCGGCGGTGTCGAAGATGTCTACGGCGAGGATCGCGCCAGTGAGGATCAGCTCGTCACCCCCTGGACCGTCTCCGTCGCCAGGTAACTGCAATCATGCTAATTCTGCGTGTTTTTACTTCTCGAATTTTGCATTTGTGTTTGCTTTGATTGAATTAAATTAAGCCTGCTTTTGATTGACTGCTTGCTTGTAATTGAGCTGGATTTATGATGATTGTGAAGTGAAACACTTTGAATTGTTAAATTGTATTTGATGATTCGAGATCAATGCTATCCGATATAGTCGTATTCTGATAAATACTTGCTTATGTGAGCTTGATTTTACTGAATATTGCGTGAACAGTGGGTATAGTTTGCTGAGAGATCCCCATCACAACAAGGGGCTTGCATTCACTGAGAAGGAGAGGGATGCACATTACTTGCGTGGTCTTCTGCCTCCGGTGGTTGTCTCCCAGGAGCTTCAGGTTTGTTTGTTGATCAGCTGCAACAATCGAGCCGATTTTCTCTGTTATGCATTTGTATGTATGTTTTTCCTTACTTCGATGGTGTGTGTGGTGGTGCAGGAGAGAAAGTTTATGCATAACCTTCGCCAATATCAGCTTCCCCTCCACAAATACGTGTCCATGATGGAGCTCGAGGTGCTTCCGCAATTCGATTTCTCGCTTTTCATGTTTATATTATGATTTACGAGTTATTTTCAACTGTTACACTTTAGGTATCCTTTTATGTCATTTTTGTTCAGTTGACTTTGTAGACTCTGATTAGGATTGGATGCCAAATCGCGCCATTTCTTGATTTTGTATTTGAATTCTGATTTTGCTTTACAGGAGAGAAATGAGAGATTGTTTTACAAGCTTCTCATTGATAATGTGGAGGAGCTACTCCCAATTGTCTACACCCCGACAGTTGGTGAGGCGTGCCAGAAATATGGAAGTATCTTTAAGAGGCCACAGGGCTTATATATTAGTTTGAAGGAAAAGTGCGTCTTCTTATGTTTTCTTTATTAGTCCTATAAGCATGTTTTGTCAACTAGTTTTAACTTTGAAAGGTTGGGTGCAGGGGGAAGATACTTGAGGTTCTAAGGAACTGGCCCGAGAGATCAATTCAAGTCATTGTCGTTACTGATGGTGAGAGAATTTTAGGACTCGGCGATCTTGGCTGCCAGGTGACTCCACTCACACTTGCCATGCAACACTTGTAATTTAGCATTGAGTTGACTTAAGAGAATGTTTATGTTCACTTGATCCTAACGTCTATGTTTAATGCAGGGGATGGGAATACCGGTGGGGAAATTGGCATTGTACACTGCCCTAGGAGGCGTTAGACCTTCTGCGGTGAGCACCCATAAACCATTTTTCTGCTGTGCTCGTAATTTTAGTCATCTACTGAATTGTTAGAATAGAACTTCGATTATGAAAATTGGATTGGGTGCTAAATATCAGCTCCATCATTATTGTGTAGTGTTTGCCCATAACAATCGATGTTGGAACAAACAATGAGAGTCTACTGAATGATGAGTTCTACATTGGGCTCAAACAAAGACGAGCGACTGGAAAGGTTGGTTCTTCCCTCTGTTTGCTTCAGTTTTATCCATCTGATTTTTCGACATATAATTAATAATGTCGGTTTTGTGCTGTCCAGGAATATTATGACCTCTTAGAAGAGTTCATGAGTGCTGTCAAGCAAAATTATGGTGAAAAAGTTCTTGTACAGGTTAGTAAATAGTAATTCTTAAGAATGTGTACCCTTGTTTTCGGAGGTCTTTCCATCTAAAATCTCTGAGTTTGTGATTGCAGTTTGAGGATTTTGCCAACCACAATGCCTTTGAGCTCTTGGCTAAGTACGGCACAACTCACTTAGTCTTTAATGATGACATACAGGTATAAACAGTTACAAACTTAGTACATGCAGAATTCCTATCTATATCAACATATTTTTTCTCTTGTAGGGGACAGCTTCTGTGGTGCTTGCTGGGCTCGTTGCTTCGCTTAAGCTTCTTGGCGGTTCCTTGGGTGATCACACATTCTTGTTCCTTGGAGCTGGAGAAGTATGTCATCAACCCTATTATTTCTTTATCCTGAACATAGTCAGATGACGTATATTTGGCGTAAATGTTGAAAAGCGACAATCATTTGTATATTTATCCTGTATCACCTCTTAGAATATTTGTATCTGCTCTTCCCATTTCCTTAATCATGGTTACTTCTAATTGCAGGCTGGAACTGGTATAGCGGAGCTTATAGCACTTGAAATGTCAAAGCAGGTAAAATATTTTATGAATTTTTCTGGCAATGTTACTGAGACTGTTTGCACAATCTAACACAGATGTTTTTAATTCATAGACCAAGGCACCTTTGGAAGAAATGCGTAAGAAGATTTGGCTTGTAGACTCGAAGGTAATTACTGACCAAATAGCCGTGTAACATTGTGATTTATCTTCTTTATACGTCCGTAGATTGTTGTTTCCCTGGATGATTGCTTCTGACCAAATGACGCATTCATTATTTACAGGGATTAATCGTTAGTTCTCGTAAGGAATCTCTCCAGCACTTCAAGCAACCTTGGGCTCATGAGCATGAACCTTGTAACAATCTCTTAGACGCTATCAAGGTTTGGCTGAATATTTCATGTGCTTTGCATGTGATCTTAATTTGCAAGTATTTAACTATTAATTGAAACATTTTTAGGCTATCAAACCAACAACTCTGATTGGAACTTCTGGTGTTGGAAAACAATTCACGAAGGAGGTGGTCGAGACTATGGCCGCCCTTAATAAGGTTCCGTCTCTCTCTGCCGCTTGATAATTTTATCTAAGGTAAAAAAAATTCTAAATTGGATTTAACGCTGCAGACACCTCTTATCATGGCTCTCTCGAATCCTACCTCACAAGCTGAGTGCACTGCTGAAGAAGCATATACTTGGACCGAGGTTAGATGATTGTGAAGACTTAAAACCACATTTCATGCTTGTAATTGATATTTGAACTGAACTTCTTGATTTTCTCTAGGGTCGTGCTATTTTTTCGAGTGGAAGTCCTTTCGACCCTGTAGAGTTGAATGGAAAACTTCATGTTCCTGGCCAGGTCTCTTAATTTCTACCTTTTGTTTTTTCAACCTGCAATTCTCTCACACCATTAAATAATATCTCTGCCAACAAAATTAATTTTTTCTCTGCATGCAATGTATATCAGGCAAATAATGCTTATATCTTTCCCGGGCTTGGTTTCGGGCTGGTCATTTCTGGTGCAATCCGGGTGCATGACGACATGCTTCTAGCAGCTTGTAAGTATTATCATGAGACGTGCTAGATTGATTGGTCAGAATTCGTTTTCTCTGAAAAAATATTTTGCACAGAATTTTGAAGTCCGATAAATATTTGGGCTTCTTGAAGGGATTTAGTGTTTGTTCTTCATTAAGTTCTCCATCATCTGCTTGATTGAGGGAATTTTTACCAAAACTAATTCGATGCAATTTGTTGAAACAGCGGAGGCGTTGGCCGGTCAAGTGACTCAAGAACACTACGACAAGGGGATGATTTATCCTCCATTCTCCAATATCAGAAAGATCTCAGCCCATATTGCTGCAAACGTTGCTGCTAAGGCATATGAACTTGGTTCGTAACCCATCTTCATTATATTGAACGTTTGTGAGGCTGAAGACGATATGTTTGTGCTGATGTTTCACCTATTTTCAGGTCTAGCGACGAGACTCCCTCGACCTGCAGATTTGGTCAAGTATGCCGAGAGCTGCATGTTCACTCCAAACTACAGGAACTACCGTTAAAGCATCAGATTATGCAACGTTTGCTTGTTCCGGCAAAGCAGATTACTGTCTTTGTATTTGTTTGTAAGATTGTCTTCTTATCTTGTTGCTCTAATATTATGTTGCATGTCATGTGCTAAGTCATTATGTATTTATGAATGCTAAATAAAGTTTAATAAATCGTTTTGCTTTTATTTCGCATTGTTTGGTCATGTTGTCGTTGTTGAGATAGGAAAATTAAAATAGATATGTCAACTGCTTGTAGAAATTATGAATGCCGGTTGAAAATGAGATTAATGATGAATGTTAAAGAAAGATAAAAGCTGTGAACATTAGGGAAGAAAACCAGGCAGTCAGATGTAATGAAAAATATTACTACTATAATTTATATACCAATAAGAAGACTTGTATTTCTATATTAAAAACTCATTGGCTCCATCAAGTTCAAGTAAACACAACAAGTACAAGATATTGGGCAGTTTTGGTGCATTTGTTTGTAAAATTGAGTAGATATAACTATAAAATTAAATCTACAAATGATGATTGATGAAAATATACTATAGTCATAGCATTTCTTGACATTACTAATACTAACAACTGCTTCTACGCTAGTTGAACTCGAAGACACAAATCGATCATTACAACATACTAATATGGCAACTACAAGGATTCTCAACCTGGCAAGTTATGTTATTCCTTATCTATACTATGTTATACTACATTACATATAGGCAAAAGCAGCCCAATATTATTTAATTCAAACTTGCTGCACCGAGACACCTTGAAGGCTAGCAAGATTGTAGAATGGTCCCTTGTTGCTCTTGAGCTGGCTATACGTCCCTCGCTCCACCACCTTCCCGTCCGCCACGTAAGCAATCGAGTCCAAGTTCTTGATCGTGTTGAGGCGGTGCGCCACCACCACCGTCGTCCTCCCCACCATCACCCTGTCCAGCGCCTCCTGCACCACCTGCTCCGACTGCACGTCCAGCGCGCTCGTCGCCTCATCCAGCAGCAGCACCCTCGGCTCCCTCACTATCGCCCTCGCTATCGCTATCCTCTGCTTCTGCCCTCCCGACAGCTGCAACCCCCTCTCCCCGCACTCCGTCTCGTACCCATTCTTCAGCCCACTGCACAACCATCACAAATCAGAATCATCTTAAATTTAATTGTTTCCATTTCGGGTACGAGCCACTTTAAGTGGTTGTACCTTTCAAAAAGGAAAACACGCCACTTATAACGGAACAGATAAAGTAACAAAACACCCCCTTACCATATGAATTCGTGCGCATTGGCGGCTCGGGCGGCCTCCACCACCTCACTCTCGGACGCGTCGGGCTTCCCAAAGGCAATGTTGTCGCGGATGCTGCCGGAGTAGATGACGGGCTCCTGGCTAACGAGGGCCATGTGCCTCCGGCACCACCCCACGTCGAGCAGCCTTATGTCCACGCCGTCCACCTTCACCAAGCCGCGGTCCACGTCGTAGAATCTCTGGATCAGGGCTATCACCGTCGACTTCCCGCACCCGCTTTTCCCCACCAGCCCGACGCTCGTCCCCGCCTTCACCTCCAACGTGAAATCCCGCAGCACCTGCGTCTCCGGCCGCGCCGGATACGTGAAATCCACCCTCTTCAGCTCTATGCACCCGCTCATCTTCCCGCCTTTTCCCTCTCCACTCTGTTTCAAAAAAAATCTAATAACTAATTGCTTGATCAATTGCATAAAACCAAAATATAAAAAAATTAGTTACATTGTAGGATCCAGAGATTGGGGATTGGCGGTCCAGGATTGCGAAAATGGACGCCAAAGCAGCGGATCCTTTAACCAGATCCGTAGTCATGCTACCGGCTTCCGCGACAACTTTTCCGGTGCTAACAAGGATGAAGAAAGTCCTGAAAACATCTCCGGCGGAGATCTCGCCTCTATCAACCAACGTGCCGCCGTACCAGAAATCGAGCGCCCAGCATATGAAGGTCAGCCCCTGCGCCGATCCGATCCCGATCCCAGCCAGCCACGACTTCTTCCTCGCCTCCTTCCTCGGAGAATCCTGAGCCTCATCGAAGATCTCCAAAACTTTTCCAATACTACCAAAAGAGGTAACAATTCTGTGATTGTAAACCGCCTCCGCCGCGATCTGCGTGCTCTGATTCTGCGCCTTGACGAAATTGGCGGTTATCGTGGAGAGGATGACCTTCCTCACGTAGAAGCAGAGGATCGTGAGCGGCTGCACCGCGATCATCACCAGCGCGAGCTTCCACGCGACGGCGAGCCCCATCGCCATCGCGGTGGTGACTGCGGAAGCCGTCTGGATCAGGAGCGAGACGCGGTCGGCGACGAGAGATTTCACCAGCGCCGCCTCGTTGCTGAGGCGCGCGCAGAGCGCCGCGCTGGAGTTGCATTCCTCGTCGAACCAGGCGGCCTCGAAGGTAAGGATCTGCTCGAGCATCCGCAACCGGATCCGGCGCGTGAGGCACTCCCCCATGTGCGCGAAGTTGTAGTGCTGGCAGAGGTTGACCGTGATGGAGGCGAGGCAGAGGCAGCTGAAGATGAGCGCGTACCGCTCGATCCGCGCCTGCATCTCGGCGTGCGTCGGCGCGAAGAAGGCCGAGATCATGCCGCCGATCGTCAGCGCGTAGATCGGCTGCACGGTGCCGAAGATCACCGCGGAGACGCTGCCCATCATCGCCTGCTTCCACTCCGGTGAATTCAACGACAACAGGCGGTGGAACGAGGGCGGGGGGTAGGATGGTGGTGGTGGTGGCGATGTGATGATCGATAGTGGTGAGGCGAAGGAGGCGGGGCTCGATCTCGCCGTGCTTTTCCTTCCCGCGCTGCTCCTCGCGGCCGACGAGGCGCGGCAGGCCTCGGCGCCGCCTTGCTCTTGGTCTAGCACGCTCATTTGCCTCTGCATTTTGGCTAGTCTTGCGTAGTGGCCGTTTTTGTCGATGAGGTCGCTATGTGCGCCGGTTTCGACTATGCTACCGTTGTTTACCACGGCGATCATGTCTGCGTTCTTGATTGTGGAGAGCTTATGCGCCACCACCTGATCAAGTCAGAATGGTAAATATTCGTGAGAACTGAGAATAACGAATAAATGCATACTTATCAAGTCAGAATGGTAAATATTCTAATTTGTGTAACCAAATACAAACATTGAGAAAAGATCACTGAACATTGGCGTAATATCAAGTCAAATATTCGTTAGAACTGAGAATGACTAATAAACACTCACAAATTAGGCATGCAGTATAGTAAATTTGATGCACAAAGAAATTCGTGAATAAGCTCCTTAGTGTTCGAATCCTAGAGTGCATAATTTTTTTTATTAAAAATGTACTCCAACTTTATATATTGAATCAAGACCATTTATCAAGTTGGTGTGAGATAGAAATGGGTAGCTTTAACATACCAGCGTAGTTCTGCCCATGGACGCCTGGTCCAGGGCGTTCTGCACGAGCTTCTCCGACTCAGAGTCGAGCGCGCTGGTCGCCTCGTCTAGGAGAAGCATCACCGGGTTCCTAATAATCGCCCGAGCAATCGCAATCCGCTGCTTCTGCCCACCGGAAAGCAACGCGCCTCTCTCCCCGACCTTCGTCTCGTACCCTTCCGGCAGCTGCCTGATGAAGTTATGAGCATTCGCAGCCATGGCCGCAGCAATGACATCATCCATGGTCGCATCGAGCTTCCCAAACATGATGTTTTCCTTCACCGAAGTCCCAAACAGCGCGTGCTCTTGGCTGACAAGCCCCATCCGCTCCCGCAGCCATTTCAGCTGCAGGGCCGTGATGTCGACGCCGTCCACGCGCACGGCCCCCGCGTCGGCGTCGTAGAAGCGCTGCACGAGCGCGATGGCGGTCGACTTGCCGCTGCCGCTGGCGCCGACGAGGGCGACGGTTTTGCCGGCGTCGATCTTGAGGTTGAAGTCGGTGAGCACGGGGGCGTCGGGGCGGGATGGGTACGAGAATCTCACGTGCTCGAATTCGACCTCGCCGCGGACTTTTTCCAGTTTTAGTCCTTTGGTGTCTTCGCCGTCGATCTCTGGGATCCGGTCGATTCTCTCGAAGATTCTAGAAGCTGCCACGGAAGCTTCCGTGAAGTACTTCACTTCGGGTAGTGCCGATCCCAGGGAACTGCATTAGTGCATTATTAATTATAGAGCTAATTGGCAAAAAATTAAGATTAATTGTAATCAAGCAACTATTTGTGTCCCATCTTGTTCTATTTGTACGACTCAATACCCTACTAATGATGTATACTTTATGATGATATATAAAAAGCAGGAAAATCAATGAGATCTCTTCTATAGCTATTATCCGTTACATCATAACATAAATAGATGGAGAATATGTATCAATTATTCGCACATGATGCATTATTATGGAGTTAATTGCATTAAAGCAGCTGCTGAAGAATTTTGGTTAAGATATGCAAAGCAAATCAACAATTTGTGTCTCATCTTATCCTAATTGTACAACTCAATGCCCTACTAATGATGTATACTTTTATGATGATAAAATAGCAGAAAAATGGGGAAATCATGTAGAAATGGAAAATATATGTTGCATACATACTTCTTTTTAGTAAAAGGAAAGTCGACAAGTAAGTACCATTTCTAACTCGAAATCAGTCAACTTGACCCTACCTTGATGAGTTAAAAGAGAGTACCAAATAGTAGTGCGTGGGAAATGATGGGAAACATGAAACAAACAATCATTCAAATACTCAACACTCACTGTAGTAAACATATATGACAACAAAGTTCAACTTAATTGGTTAGACACTTCCCCTCTAAACTATAGGCCAAGGGTCCGACCCATTCAGATCCTCTTTAAAATTAGTAAGTAAAAAGGAAGTATAGTAAACATATCTTCAAGAAACTAGCCCAAAAGAGAGCATGCGATAGCAAGAACCTATTTCCACTCAAAACATGTGTCAATCTTCTTAAATAGTAACACTAATAACGTTCCTCTCTACTCACTACATTCCATTTCCACACACAATCATAGACATCCATTTTCAACAAATCAAGATTTTGATCAAGAAAGAGTGTGAGATACTTACAGTCCACCCAAAACAAACGCAAGACCGGAGGCATAAATCCTGCCGCCGCTCTCTCCTCGATACATGACGAGGCGGCTGCCATACCACGCGAGCAACGCCCAAATGGCGAAGGAGAGCCCCGTGCTCCCAATAGCAAGCCCCTTGGCGATTCCTTGCCTCATCCCCAGCTTGTTCGCCCTCTCCAGAATCGAACCATACTTCTCTATAATGCTCCTCTCCGCCGTGAACGAGTAAACCGTCTTCACCGAGCTCAAGGCCTGCCCCACCACGGCATTCGCCTTCCCATACTCCTTGAAGCTCTCCTTGGAGAGGTACAAGAGGTATTTCCCATAGATCAAGCCCGGGATGATCAAGAGCACCACGGTGGGGAAGGCCACGAGGGCCAGCCGCCACGAGAAGTAGGCGGAGAAGGCCAAGCCCGACACGAACACTGACATGTTCATGAGAAATATGGGCACCTTCTCGCTTAGGACTTCTTGGATGAGGGATGTGTCTTTGGAGATGCTGTTGATGATCTCCGAGGTGGTGGCTTCTTGCGTGTCGAAGAAGCCGACTTCTTGCCTTAGAACGGCCTCGAGGTACTTGTATCGGATCTTCAGCACTTGCCTCTCGCTCGTCTTGCTCCAGCAGTACCCTTCTGCACTCACATCAATTAGGGTTTGCAACTTGCTCATGCAAATACAATTGAAGATGGCCAAGAGAGATTCCTTTTCTGTTAAGGCTGCGTTCTCTTTGCTTGAATTATTTCTTCTTCCTCCTTTTCACTTCAACGAGGGATAATATTATCACTTCTTGTTGGTGTGATAATATTTTCCTTCCATTGGAGTGAAAAGGAGGAAGAAGAAAGGGAAAAATTCTTTTTTACGGATAAGCAAACGAAAAAGGAGGAAAATTTTAAAGGGTAAGTGTTTTCTTTTCCCTCATTTTCCTATGATAATTTTATACAACCAAAGAGAATATTGCACCCTAAGGAAACCCTTATCGTGAAAAAGAATAGAAAAATAAAATGAAGAAAAAGCAAGCAAGGGTTAGAGGAAAATATTACCCATGAATGCTACAGCCATAACAGCCAGCCCCAAGTAGACAAAGTATAAGCTGCACTGTAACATATAGCATAATCCATATGTTAGAAGCTATAAAGTAGTAACATACAATAAAAAAAGAGAACCTAATCATATACCAAAAAAAAAAGAGAGAGATGGGAAACTAACCTTTTCAATCTCATCCATGAAATTGGCTTGATTCTGAGATGATTTGCCATAGCCCAAACTGTTGAAAAGGCGGCTAACGTAGACGAGCAAGCAGTTTGTGGACATTCCATCTCCAACAGCCCCAAATGTGCCCAACAACATGAGCAATATGTCTAGCCAGTCAGCATATCTGAAAATGATGGTTAGTGAGCTCTTCCTCTTCCCCTTCTCTGCAGTTCCCATCCCTCCTTTCTCCTCCGACGACGCGGCCGCCTTTTCTGGTGAACACATTTTCAAATTTTGGTGGGAGGAATCACAAATTTGTGTATATTGGAGAGAATGTAACCCTTGTTTTTCCTATAAATGTTGTTGGAGAGTTTTTATAATGTGTGAATAAGTAGGCAACTTTGAGCAAAAATGATGTGAAATGAGCCCTACATGATGCCTACTCAAGATTACTAAATTGTTATTTGTGGATTGGTGGGAGTCACTCTCATTAGCACCAAAACCATAAAACTCTAATGCATAAGTAGGGTTTCCAACAAAGATGACTATTACCTGTGTCTTATTGCCCCCTTTCTTTTTATTTAATGGATTAATATTTCTCATATTTTATCTTTTGCTTTTTGGCAATTGTGAAGTTGCTTTGATCGACCTCTTTTTGGGATGGTTATTGTTTTTATTATTATTTTATCTTGCAAAGTTGGTAAAGGACATGCATTTACCGAAAAAGCCTGTTTCGTTTTACTGTTTCCCAATCAATTTTCTCCTATTATTTCGCCATTTTAATTATATATGGAACCAATATTTAAATGTTGCATGCGAAAAGTGGGGATGGTTTAGTTAATCTATTTTTAAGCACATTAGGGCGTCTTTATAGTAATTTAAGAGTTGATTAGATGTAGCTAAGCCTTTAATTGTGTACTCAACAAGCAATACTAAATAAAATAACGAAAACATGATTAATGCATCTAATAAATCATCATTTTTTTAAGGATAATAAATCATCATTGGGGATAAACGGATTTGGTTAGAACTATGCTAATTCAAAGAGAGGATGAGTTGAAATCACACACATATACGCACTTAAATCAAATGAGATGTGATTCATGCGATCTTATTTCAAGGAATTTTTAGTTTGCCCTACAAATTTAAACTTAATTAAAACTCATCGGAGTTACTTATAACCATTAGATGATGCATAAATAAATAAAAAAGAAAAGGAAACATCTCGAATATATTAAAGGCATATATATTATGTTCTAGAAATAGTATAATTTATATTTCGTTAAAGTGGAAACATATAGAGAAATCACGGGGTTTCCACCTTTTCCTCGTACGTAGTAAACATCTGACTTGTTTCTTTTACAAGTTTCAATCTTTATGTCACATAAAAAAAGAGTATTACAAAATGTGATTTGCGTTTATCCACATACTCCACTCATCATAGGGAATTATTTGTTTAAGGAATATATCTAAGTAATTAATTAGCTGGAAAAAAAATCTAAAAATCCTCTCATGATTGTGAGGTAGGCAAATCCTATTTAGTACTTGCTCTATCACATAACCAACCCCCATATTATGACAAGTTTCAATCGAATTTGAAAAATTACATGATTTATTTATGTATCTATATGGTTACTCTTAATGACTAAATGTGAGCTGGAAGAGTCTTAGATTATAGTGACATCTCTAGTTTGCTACAAATTAAGTCTAGAAGGTGTAAGGTTTTGAGTTCAATTTTGAGTTTTGATCCCGAATCTACCTTCTAATTCAATAAATTATAGTAGTTCTCGTAGTATAAAAATAACAATTAACAGCACCAACAAGACAACAATAATGATATTAATATTAATTGGCATCTCCATCATTTTATTTAATTAATTAAGATGATAATTTGACAGTACACAAAGATTTAGAGTATCCAATTATGAGCCGTGTATTGTGGTTCTGCATATCCCCTAATTTGATAAACTAAATGTCGTTTTGGTGCACTAACCACTAGGAATCAAAAAGATATTAGTGTAGCTAATAGTAGCTGCAAATGAGATTTTGTTGCTAATTAGTAATTGATAATTTAATTGGTGTTGGAATATTAGAAGAAAATTCTCTTTTGCAGCCCGACTAATTGATTATTAATGGGTTGGCAGCATATCCTTTTTTATCTTACTTTTTAATAA
The DNA here is from genome assembly GCA_036873715.1 of Salvia sclarea. Taxonomy (NCBI): domain Eukaryota; kingdom Viridiplantae; phylum Streptophyta; class Magnoliopsida; order Lamiales; family Lamiaceae; genus Salvia; species Salvia sclarea. Next base: position 5,922,244 of record JAYJMF010000002.1, on the reverse strand, counting down.
AAGTATTTTTAATTGTTGGGTCTCTCTTGTCCACACCTCGATCCCTTTGCCTTTGTGCATTATTGCACTAATTAATTAAATTTTGTGGCCATACAGAAAAGCAAGAAATACAAGTAAGAGTGAAAAAAAAAGAACCTTTTTTGCAAAAAAATCAGATTTAGTACTATTTATTTCGTGACCATATATGTCCCATTTAGGAAGGCCTACTCAAATTAATTATATACATTAAAGGGGAAGCCAAAAGAAAAAGAAGTGATCTGAATCTGATTATTTCGAGAGAGGAAAGAAAAAGAAAAAGAAAAGTCTCTTTTATGTATATATATAAAAAGTTAGAAGATGATTTTTTTGTTTGGTCGGTAGATATATAGTTGTATCTATTTTTTCATAGTGCTACATTTTCGATTAATGAACTCTCAAAGTCAAAACGCTAAATGTAAACAAGATACTAGCTAGCTTTAATTTATTGAGAATTAAAATTACTCCCTCCGTCCCAATTGTGTTCGCATCCTTTTCATTTTAGTTTGTCCCAATTGTGTTGGCACATACTAAAAGAGGTAAAAAAAATTGCCTTAAAAAATTAGTCAACTTAGTGGATCCCATCATTTTACACACAAAAACACCTCTTCCTTAATCTCCGTGCCCAAAAGTAAGTTATCAACACAATTGGGACGGAGGGAATAGGTGATAGGCAAGTTATGAGGTTTTGATACTGATGTAGAGGAGGCTGATGTGGAAGTTGAAAGCCTAGAAATTGGAATAGGAACTTCAAAACCTTCGCAAATATTTTGGTGCAACAGGCCGCAGTCCGTGCGACCGGTCAACAGCCCGCGTTGACCGTTGATCGGGCGTTAACTTTTCTATTTTTTTTATTTTTTTCCGTTTATTCCTTTCTTTTTCGATTTTTATGTGTGTTTTTTTTTGTTTTGTTTCTTTTCTTTTCTTGTGTTTTTTTTTTGTTTTTTGTTTCTTTAATTAATTTATATTAATTGAATCCCACTAAAATGTGTCATTTTCTTTGTGCTTCAGTTTTATTGGTACTTTTAGTTATATAACATGACACTTGTAGTGTATTAAAATGACACTTTTAGTTATATAAAAATGTACTTTAATTATATAATAAAGTACCATTTGTTTGTCGCTCCTATTTTAAGCCATGAGGCGAGCGAGGGGAGCCGAAGGCGAACCCGGAGCGAACTCAAAAACAAAATTGTTGTCGGTCTCATTATCTATATATTAATTTTCGAAGCTGAAGGCGGAGCCGTTTGTTGTTTGCCACCCCTATTATTTGTTCGCCGCCCCCTATTATTGTTTTTAGGGGGCACTATTAATTATTCGAAATGGCACTTGTAGTTATATAAAATGACACTTTTAATGTTTTAAATTGACACTTTTTCTATTATTATTTTTAGGGGGCACTATTAGTTATTCAAATCGACACTTGTAGTTATATAAAATGACACTTTAATGTTTTCTAATTGACACTTATCATCATAAAAAATTGGACTTTTCTTAAAAAAAAAAAAAAAAGTTGACCGGTCAACTATCAACACGGGCCGTTGACCCGTCGTACGGGCTGCGGCAGGTTGCACCAGAGTGTGCCTCCAAAACTTAAGGACTCATAAAGTCATACCATGGTAAATAATTTTTTGTGAAATTATAGTTTTTGTATGCCCATTACTATGAATGCAACATGACAAGCAGCAGTAAGATATTAGTTAGCTCAATTTGCTTTTATTATGTTGTATCTCATTGTCTGCCTTTCCCAATCCTTATGTTACTTGAGTCATTTATATCAAAGTTTCTTCAATGCTCTAATGTTTCTAATATCATTATTGATTATTGGAGAATTTTAAATACTGTATTGTGTGATTAAATCATTAAAGTGTGTTGGTTTCATTATTTTGAAAAGTAATGATTCTGTTTGAGGACTAGGTTCTCAATTGTATGTCAAGTTGATGCTTAATATCAGAATTTCCATTTAAATTTTTTGGATGCCGTGTTTCAATTTGTTGAGGCTGAAATAAAGTGGGCATATTATATATAGAGGTCCTCATTTCAAGAGCATATAGTCATATCTTGAAACAAATTCAAATTAAATTTTAATCAATATAAAAAAAATTATGTGTTAATAGTTTAGATAATATTATAACAACTTTCGCATATAGATATAAGGCTTGTGTGTTGTGTCGAATACCCTAGAAAATAGATTAGTGGTAGTTACTAGTTAGTTGAATAATACTAATAATAAGTGGACGCGGTGGTTAGTTTTGTAACAATTTATTTTGAATTAAATTTATTTAATTTTCTATAAATTATGTGATTTGATTTCTCTCTATTACAAATAGACTAACCAAATTAATTTAAAATTGATTTGAAATCAAGGATTACCTAGATTACTGTAAATTAGGTTTGAGGCACATTTTAGATGCTCTAACTAAGTAGATAATCTTTTTAACATTAACTCACTTTCTTGTGAGGAATTAAGACTTGAGCTTTATAAAACTATACATTCCGACTCGAGGCAATTGAATTCTCCTAACACTGACTTATTCCAGCCAAGAAATCCTATTCAAGATTTCCGACTAAAACAATTCTAAACAAAAGAGGATGCCAAATGATTCCCATTGATTATTGTGCAAATCTTGGAACATTCTCCTAAATAAGATTAAGCTTGTAGCAACTCTTATTACACATACTCCAACATTAACGTTGACTTAATCACTTCAGGATTTATTAGTAAATAATAAAACCAGCTAGAAAGTGAGGGAATAATAAACTAGCTAGTGCGGGATGAACCATATTGGCTCTGAAACGAGATTATCCGGTAGATAATGGCTTTCCTGTGGATACACACACTTCTTTTGGTAATCGAAGATACCAAAATCGCGATGATCAATATTATCCCCGGCATGCTTGTCGTATGCAAAGTAGATGGCATTGGGCTTGACACCCTCGACGCCTTTGATCGCAAAGGGATGGTTCATTCCCACAAACATCGTCAGCCCTTCCAACGACGCCTCCATCCTCGCCACGCGCCGCCCCTCGCGATCGACGACCTTGTACACCTCGAAATCGACGGTGGGGTGCGCGAATTCCGAGACGGCGCCTGCGGGGAAGTAACGGCCGCGGCTGGGATCGAGGCGGCGCACCACCACAAATAAGTCGCCGCTGGCCTCCCAACAGACGAGATATATCAGGGTCGTCAAGCCGGGTGGTTGTTTGTGGAGGTCCGGCGTCTCGAGTTGGGTGGCCCAGTCGAGACCCGGGAGCTCCCCCGCCACGTCCCAGGCCTCCAACCTTTAAAATTTATATAAGAAAATATTATAATCACTCTCCAATTGGATGGACCAATCGAGGGAGGCTCTAGAATTTGGCACATAAGATAAGAGAAAGAGATAATTTTAGTTACAAATTATTACTGTAACCATTAAAAAGGTGAAAAATTGAAGATCAGTTATTAAGATGGAATAATAGAACCTGAAGGTGGATGTGAGGCAGATGAGGCGGCGGTGGCTGCTTGAATACACGATGCTCTCATACTTGCCGTCGCCGCCGAAGAGAGTCCACTCGGTGCTTTGCTGCGGAGTGCAGAAGGCCAAGCAGTTGGCTGCTGCGCCAGAAATGGCGAAGGCCTTCCCTTCTTCTCTATGAGAGAGGATGATTCTGTGCAATTCGTGAAGGGGAGGAAGCTTTATGTGGCGTGGAACAGTGGGATCGGAGAGAAACAGATCGCGATTCTCTTTGTTGTTGCTGTTGTGAAGAGCAAGCCAGCCGTGCGAGGATCCCACGAATTCGGCTTTGGAATTGATAAGAGGGCACTTGATCAGAAAAGAGTAGATTTTGGCACTTGGACAGCACTGGAATCTGTAATAGATATCGCCCTCTTTGTCGCACAGCCCCCACAACATCAGCCAAGGCAGAGGAGCCGTGCTTAGCATCCGAGGTCTGAAAATTTGGGAGGATGATGAGATCCAACGGCGGAGGAACGTGGAAGAAGAAGCCATGTTGTTTCTGACGGCGCAAAACCTACTAGACTGGATGGAAAGATGATGGCTTTTCTCTTTGCGGCCCAGGCCCGACTCCCAAATGTTGTGGTATTTGATCTTTTTAAATAGATTGGATACATAAATTTTAAAAACCAAGACCGAAAAGCATTTGTCCCATATATAATAACTAGACCAACATACGTATGTTATATTTGATTTTTTTTTTTTTTTAGTTTATTCAAATACAATATAGGAGTAATATATAAATTTATAGTATACTTAAATGTCAATCACTAATTTGGAATTTATTTTGATTTAAGTGATAATTTTTTGAATTGAAACAAATTGATTTGCAATTATAACCATTATTTAAAAACAATGTACTTCATCAAGAAAATAGACAATTTCTTGATTGAGAATTAAAGTAATTAGGGAAAGTGGGAAACTTCGATAAGAGAATGAGAGGAGAACGAGTAATAATTTCACTTTTAGTCATATTTAGGATGAGTGCGAGAATGTACATTTTAGACGGATTTCAACCGAGGCTTGAAAGAGATTAAATTAATTATAAAAATATATGCAATATTAAAAATTATTAAATGAATAAAATAAATTCAAAATAATAATAATAATAATAATAATAAAATTTATAAACTATATAGTAAAGTGATTATCCATCAAAATTGGACTACATAATACAGTAACTTATAGTATATTAAATCCAGAAGCACCATACTTATACTATTTAGTTATAGTTGAAGTTGGAATCTAAAAAAAGTTTAAATATAATACGAAAGATTTTCATCCTCGCACGGCTGGCTTGCTCTGCAATACATTAACAATCGCAATCTGTTTCTCTCCGATCCCACCATTCCACGCCACATAAAGCTTCCCCCACTCGACGGCGAATTGCGCAGAATCATCCTCTCCGAGAGAGAAGGGAAGGCCTTCGCCGTCTTCGGCCATGGCCGCAACCTCGCCTTCTGCACTCCGCAGCAAAGCAACGAGTGGACTCGCTTCGGCGGCGACGAGTATGAGAGCATTGTGTATTCAACCTCCCACCGCCGCCTCTTGTGCCTCACATCCACCTTCAGGTTCTATTCATTTCCGTTATTATACTAATCTTCACTTTCTTAATCATAATAGTAATTTTTTATATAAAAGGTTGGAGGCTTGGGATGTGGCTCAGGAGCTCCCGAGCCTCGATTGGTCCTTCCAATTCGAGGTTCCGGACGGCCTGCACAAACCCGGCTTGACGACCCTGATATATCTCGTCTGTTGGGAGGCCAGCGGCGACTTATTTGTGGTGGTGCGCCGCCTCGATCCCAGCCGCGGCCGTTACTTCCCCGCAGGCGCCGTCTCGGAATTCGCGCACCCCACCGTCGATTTCGAGGTGTACAAGGTCGTCGATCGCGAGGGGCGGCGCGTGGCGAGGATGGAGGCGTCGTTGGAAGGGCTGACGATGTTTGTGGGAATGAACCATCCCTTTGCGATCAAAGGCGTCGAGGGAGTCAAGCCCAATGCCATCTACTTTGCATTCGACAATCATACTGCTGCCGATATTGATCATGCTCGGCGCGATTGTGGCATCTTCGATTACCAAAACAAGTGTGTCTCTCAACGGAGTAACCATAATGTACAAAATTATGAAGCTTTAAGGGCAATATGGTTCATTCCCCACAATATGTAAACTATAATTTGACTGCACTTTGGTGTATTATATATGTATACGGGGTGTCGGATGATATGTAATAATTCTATTTCAACCATGATAATTTATGAGTATGTTCAAGATTTGCACAATAATTGATGGGATTTGTACGAATCATTTATTCAAATTCCCTTCTTTTCTTTGAATTGTTTAATCGAAAATCTTGTAGAGGATTTCTTGGATATATGAAATATAGAACTATTGTATTTTAATAATCGAATGTCGACATACTTGTTTTTTCTTTTGGTTAATCAACGGACTTGTTAGTTTTCGTTATTTAAGGAGTTATTGATATTTAATAAAAAAAAATAGAATGACCTATTAAAATCAAAAGAAATTATAAAAGAACATACCAGATCGAAAATAATAAAAGTGAAAATATATAAGGGTCTGAAATGTGTTGTCTTAATTTTAAGGAACCATATCCTCACTCTCAAAATTTATGTACACGTGTGCCACAATTAATTTATTATTATTTTTCTCTAATTTCAATAATTCATGTAATGGTATATATTTATTTTTTTCATATTTAAATTATGTTTTTTAGTTAAAAATATTTGTTTTAGATTGATTATTCTAAAATTAGGATATATACCCCTTTAAAATTGCATGTTTTTATATAAGTCTAATAAAATTGAGAATATTGGGTCTGGGCCGCACAAGAAGGCATATCCGCATATGTGGTGCTTTTAGAAATTAGGGAATCGCAATTTTGCATGCAGCCGCCGCCGCCGCCTGAATGCTGAAAAACATGCTCCTCCGCCGCTGTATCTCCCGGAGTAGAGCTCTCGCGATTATTTCCAGATCTCCCTCTCATTATGAATCACCCGGAAGTTTCAGATCTCTCAATTCAGCTTGTGCCGGCCGCGATTCACCTACTATTTCACATAAGCCGCCGCCGTGGCCGATGCTGCCACCAGTCGTAGGCGGCGGCGGCGCCGAGATAGTCGGCTGTTCACATGGCTGGGTGGCTGTTTTCAACAAGCGCAGCAACGATCTGTTTCTCACAAATCCCCTCTCTCATCGCAAGATAAACCTTCCGGCGATCCACACCTTGCCCGATCGCGATTTCTATCTCGATGTCGACGGCTGCGGCATCGTCAACAAGGTTATCCTCTCTTCCGACGCCGGCGGCGGAGAATGCCGCGCCGTGATGGCGTTTGGGGCGGGAAACCGCCTCGCCTTCTGCGTCCCCGGCCGCAGCTCCGAGTGGACTCCCCTCGGCGAGGCTTTATTCGAATCCGACCACCACTTCCCCTTCCTTAGCGTCGCAAAGGTTCACGAGGATGTGGTGTATTGCACCCGCCGCAAACTCTTCACCTCCATCACCGCTTGCCACGTCGATTTTGCTTCTTTTTGCGGTTTGAAAGGCGTCGATGCTCGCCGTAACCCTGAGATATACGATTGGGATATTAAGGTAGCGATTACTTCTTTCTTCCTTGATGGATTGCTCGATTTTGTACTAGTCCTTCAAATAATCAATCATATGTATATGTATGTATGTTTTATGGTTTACTTGATCAGGATCCAAATTCTCCCCTAATTGTTGGATCGGATCTGTTGATGGGTTTCGCAGCTCCAAACAGATGGCTGATGGGTTTCGCAGCTGCTCCAAATAGATGGCTGGCTGAAAACATTGAGATTCTGAGAGATGAATGCGTTGAGATACCCCACCTCGTGTACGCGGAGGAGTCGGATCAGCTCTTCGTCGTCGTGCAGTTTGTGCGCCTGATGAATCCGGATTCGGATTCGGATTCTCCGCTGGGGTATGTGCCGAGGTGCGAGGTGAAGGGGGTGGCCGGCGTGTTTCCGGGGAAGACTTTTGGTTTCACGGTGATGGAAATGCTCGACGGCGAGAAAAGGGACTTGTACGAGGAGAGGGTGTGCACGGCGGTGGAGGATCTCAACGGGATGAGCATGTTTGTCGGGATCAACCACTCGTTTGCGGTCTCCATCTCGGAACGTGATCAACTGTTCAAGCCCAACTGTATCTACTTCACCGATGCCAAGAGGCTTAGGATGGTGTCCTGCGCCGGTGATGCCGGAGTTTTCGACTATGCAACCAAGACTATTTCCCCACTCAATCATCATATTCTTCCAACCCAGGCCTCACCCTTCTGGTTTACTTAGGTACCTGAAATGTTGTAGAATAATTATTTAAGTACTATGTAAATGCAACTCCCCTTCTGGTTTGACTTAGGTACGTGTTGCCAGCAATGTTGTAGAATAATTATTTAGGTAGAATAAAATGTTTACCTCTGAATTACTATTACTATGTAAATGCAACTCTCTTCTCCTTTGCCTTTAGTTTTTGTTACATGTCTTATTTAGGGACCAGATACAAATATGCCTTTCATGTTTATAGTCATGCACAAAAACACACTTAAAAAGTTATAAGTTTTAGGGAGGAGATACTCTGTGTGAAGATATCACAGTGGATGCAATTATATGCAAGTTTTGTTTTTGAACTTTTTTCAAGGCAAACAACAGCAGCAGCAACAACCTTCAATGACTAACAAAATAAGCATGCCTCCAGTGGTGGAAATTGGAAACTAGTTTCTTATACGACACATTATTTTGAAAATTCATATATTTTTATCTTTTAATAATGAAACTAGTTTCTTATTTGAAGGTCCCACTATAATACAAAAAAAAAGCACTAAAAATAAAAAAGTGATGTGAAGGATAGGGGAAAATAAAAAAGAAAAATACAAAAAGTAACGTGAGTTCCAAAAGAAACTTGTTTCCATTTGGGAACTAATTTCTTATTTTTGTGGTGGGTCCCATAAGAAATTAGTTTCTAAAACCTCCAATAGTAGTTTCTATATTTTGGAAACTAGAAATTAACACCATTGAAGGCACCAAAGTAAGGGTGCCTCCAATATACATGTTATTGCATCAAGCCCAACTTCCACAACGATTTAACAAATGTATGTTTTGACAGGATCTCAAGAAGGCCGGAAAAGGGAATGGCGTGATCCGAGGGGGTGCGAGGTTGTGGAGGATCTGATGGGATGAGCATGTTTGTCGGGATCAACCACTCCTTTGCAGTCTCCATCTCAAAACGTGATGAACTGTTTAAGCCCAACTGTATCTACTTCATCGATGCCAAGAGGCCTAGGATGGTATCTTGCTTCGGAGATAGCGGAGTTTTCGACGATGCAACCAAAACTGTTTCCCCACTCAATCATCATCATCATCTTCCAACCCAGGCCTCGCTCTTTTGGTTTACTTAGGAAAGGTGACGGAGCCAGGGGGAGCTCAAGCACCCTCTGGCAAAACAAATTTGTTTGTTTTTAGGTTGTAATTTCATTGTTTTCATTTTTCTTGTATTAGCACCCTTAAGGTTGATTTTTTAGCCCCTTCGAATAATATTCCTGGCTCCGCCCTTGCTTGGGAATCTATTTTGCTATTATTAGTATCACTATCACTTTATTTTATTTTATTTTATTTTATTTCTTTCTTCTTGCTATTAGACTATTTTTACTCATGATATAAACTAATCTAGCTTTTAAATAAAATATATCTCCTAACATATACAATGTATAACTTAATTTTTTCTATTCTATTCATGATACTGAAAAAACTTTATAACTTTAATGTTAAATATTTATAAATTATGAATTTGATGCATAAAGAAACGTGAGTTATGTTTTTCAGTTTTGAGGGCTAAAAATTATAAGGGCAAAATAATCAATTCAATATTATTTTTATTATTATTTTAATTTTGGGGGCTATAGTGAGCAAAATAGGGGCTATGAATAGAATTACCCTATTATATAAAGAGCGAATTTGGGCCTAAAAAAGCAAAATCCCTTTGCAGTGAAAGACACTCATTTTTTTACCTCCGCCGCAGCTGGTCGCTAGGGCAGACGTCTGATGGGTTCCTCCGCCATCCTCCGCCGCTGTGCCGGAATTATGAGAATTTCTGACAATTCCGGCTATTTTCGCTGTGAATCAGCTGCAAATCGGATGATGAGCACCGCTCCGGCGGCGGCGCCGTGGCTGATGCTGCCGCCGGCCGTCGACGGAAGCGGCAAAATCACCTACAAATTCCACTGCCTCGCAAACAAAACGGATCGCATTCACACGAACGAGCTCGCCGA
>JAYJMF010000002.1:5876582-5893833 GCA_036873715.1 Salvia sclarea | reverse complement strand
CTTTTCACTCAAATGGAAGGATAATATTATCCCACTTGCAAGGAGTGAAAATATTATCCTTCCATTGGAGTGAAAAGTAGGAGGAAGAAAGAGTAAAACTCTTTTTTTTAGATAAGGAGATGGAAAAGAAGGAAAAATTTAAAGGGTAAATGTTCTCCTTTCCCACATTTTCCCATGATAATTTTTCCATCAAAGAGAATGGAGCCTTAAGTGAATGACCTATCAAAGCTGGGTTTCTATCGAGGGGGCTGAGAGATAATTCCATCCCCGCCCTTCCTATGCTGTGGTTTAAATTTCTCCGCTTTGATTGTGTGGTTTACTATTGCATAAAAAGCATTTTTGTTTCCGGCTCTTGAACAAAGTTTGATTTGAATCCATTAGTTGTTACTGTATGCCAGTAAATAGAGAAATGAAGAGAATATATAGATTACAGAATATGTTTTCCTCCATTTTCTTTGATGGAAAATTTATCATGGGAAAATGAGGGAAAATAGAACATTTGTCCTTTAAATTTTTCATTCTTTTCCATCTCCTTATATAAGAAAAGGAGTTTTATTCTTTCTTCCTCCTCATTTTTACTCAAATGGAAGGATAATATTATCCCACTTGTAAAGAGTGAAAATATTATCCTTCCATTGGAATGAAGAGGAAGGAGAAAGAGTAAAACTCTTTTTTAGATAAGGAGATGGAAAAGAAGAAAAAATTTAAAAGGTAAATGTTCTCTTTTTCCCACATTTTCCCATGATAATTTTTCCATTAAAGAGAACGAAACCTAACTATCTTCATCACCTTTTTGAGAAATACTGAACTAAATTCATATGATTAGTTTCTTGGTTTAATTTCTGAAGAAAACCTCGAGCCATTATTCGATAGAGTATTTAGATAAATTTATAATCTCTTGTAAAAGGCTATAAATTAGACTAGAGAAATTTAATTTCAGACCCTTAACAATAGTGGTTGGCAATTTGGCATAATTAAAGGGAGTTTATGAAGTGTGGGGCTGAGACTGACTTTGCCGAAGCGGCTAATTAGACACGTGGCGCTATTAATTGCTTGAATAACGCATGCTCCTGATTTGCCCACCTCGCTTTTGGATAAGATGACACAAGCATTGGATATATTTTCGTGTTACTCAAGTATTGAATTGATTACAATTACTGTATAATCAATTCTTCAGTTGAAAATAAATCTCGTTGTTCAGTGATTAAGCTATGAACTCAACTAGTAAGCTTACCATTTTAGGTGGTATAAAATTGCATCAAGATGGAAAAGAGTGAAATTCATAACACTAGATTGCGCTTACCATTTTAGCTTTTTTGGTATTTTGTTCCGCATCATAGAAATTCAACTATGATTCATCTCGCTGGATTTTTACATCGATTTTTTTTTTCCACATTGACATCAAAATAACTTAGTATTATATCTTTTCTAAAAGAAATAAAAAAATCCACGCTTGTTCATAACATATAATGTTCAGATGCTTCAATCCAAATTTCGGATAATTTAATTTTTATTTTTGGAAATGGTATAAAAATATCATTGTTTTGACTTGTTGCCATAGAAAAAAAAAGTGCAGTTAGTTGAATTTTGTGATGTGGAATATATTAGACAAAAAATTAAATGATTGGGGCATATATTACAAAATAACGTAAATTACAGGCATATTTTAGCTAAGTTGGGACAACAAATACCATTAATTCTATATCTAAATATTTAATTGAAAAATGACGTTGAAGTCTTAAACATATTTAATTAGTTTGCGATGAAAGTTAAAGTGGAAGAGAATGTCTCTTTTGTGGTTAGTGACAGTGACAGCTTTGGTTCCCAAATTGGGAAAGTAAATGGAGATGAAGACGATAACAACAACACACACACACACACAGTTGGTTAAATATAAAAATGGGGCACAAATAAGCACCGCTTTCTCTCTCATCCCAGTCTCTCTCCACCTGTACCTATTGCCACTTCACGTACAAATGTGTACCCACACCCACACCCACACCCACACCCACCGTTGCTCAATCTCCCCTTTCCTCACGGAACCTCCCCCTTTTCCCCTCATTAAATCGCCCCCTTTACTCCCCACTTTCACCTCACACACACAAAATCCACTCCTTAAAGATGGCGACAAACGAGCTGAGAGCGCCCAGCAGCGAGGAGATCATGCGGAGCATCAAGAAATATGAGGTTCTCATGTCTGTCAAGGAGGAGCCGCGCCTCCCTCACGACGAAAGCGAGAGCCTAGGCGGCGGCTCGGTGGTCGAGGAGCCGCTTCCCAAGCCGCTCGACGGGCTCAAGGAGACTGGGCCGCCGCCGTTTCTGAGGAAGACATTTGAGATGGTGGATGATCCAGGGACGGATTCGATTATTTCGTGGAGTTCTACTCGAGATAGTTTTGTGGTTTGGGATCCTCACAGATTTTCCATTGATTTGCTGCCCAGGCATTTTAAGCACAGCAATTTCTCCAGCTTTGTTCGCCAGCTTAATACTTATGTGAGTGACCATCCTTTCTTTTTGCTTAATCGTTTATCGATAGTGTTAGGTTTTAGTCAGGAATTTGGGGATTTCGTGCTGCGAAAATGTGAGAGTTTTTGTTGTATTATGTTGAGGGGTTCTGTTGTTTCTTTGATCCAGCTCATTTTTTCTTCTTATTTCTGTTGATTTGCCTAATGTCATTTCTCTAGCTTTTCTATGATGTTCTTGTAATTCTCGTTGGAGATTGGAGCTAAATTCGGTTTATATGTTGGTTGTAGGAGGTTAGGAATTGATTTGATTTAGGGTTGTTGAGATTCCTTCCTATTGCTGTACTATACTGAATTTATGACTTGGTTGCATTTGGAAATGGTAAGAACTTATGCTGATACTGTTCTAGAATATTTCAAAATTTTCTTTAATCCATGGTTCCTGCTATGTATAATATGTTCAGCTTTCATTAAGATGATGTTACTATGCTCAATCATTAATTTATGTAATTTGGAAGTTATTGAACTGACATTCGACTATATTTGCAGAGGTTCAGGAAGATCGATTCAGACAGATGGGAGTTCGCGAACGAAGGGTTTCAGCAAGGAAAGAAGCATCTGCTGAAGCACATCACGAGGCGAAAGCAAAGTTTCCAAACAGCTCAGAAACAATCTTGGTTGGATCCAGCCAAGCACGGAGCGGAGGCAGAGCTCGAGCATTTGAAGAACAACCAGAACACGTTGCAAACGGAGGTGCTCAAGCTAAGGCAGCAGCAGGAGATGACACAGAGTCATCTGGCAACTGTTGAGAAGCGTCTCCGTGCAACTGAAACGAAGCAAAAACAGATGGCCCTGTTCTTGATCAAGTTCATGAAGAATCCCCAGCTTCTGCAGCGCATCACTGAGAAGGTGGACAAGATAAGGGCACTCGGGAATGGAGAGGTCTCAAAGAAGAGGAGGTTCGCTTCTCCTGATGTTGTTGGAGACGACGGGTTAATGGATGTGGATGATAAGATTGAGAAGCTCCTGCGTTGTGATGGTGAGTCGGGGTCGGGCAGCCCGAGCTCCTCTGAGGCCACTCAGGTCCGCGATGATTTTGTGCTGTGGGAGAAGCTGTTGGAAGATGACATGATCTATGAGGATGAGACAGCAGAATGTGATACTGTTTCGGAATTGGAGAATAAGCCCTCGGAGTGTGGAACGCAGATGAGAGGCCTGGTGGAGCTGGTGGGGTGTCTGGCATCGATTGCTTAGGTCTAGTTGTCTAACTCATACACGTTCGTCGTCGTCTTGTTTAGACAGATAGATATATACAAGGATTGGACAGAACAGCTGATCATATAGCAGTGGGATTTTGACTATTTTGGAGTAGAGATGGAGTTGCAGTTGCAGGTGCAGTTCAAGTTCAAGTTGTTTGTGGATGATCTCTTTCTTTGTTTACCAAATCATCATTCTTCCTAACTCATCATCTTCATCTTAGTTAGTTTGGTGTAAATATGGGGTTTTGTTCTTCTAGTATTATAGTATGGATATAGACTAGAATTTCAATACTATTTCTTTCCTGTGATATATGTATTAGGGGAAGTTTCTGAAAATGTTTGTTCTTGTTCACTTTGGTTACACACACACACTACTCAAAAGAATTGCACCTTCATCTGCAGGTACTAAAAAATATTGGTAGAAAATAACAGCCAAACATTTTGAAATAATTTAGTTGTTGGGGCCACGAGTAGAGTCCTTCTTGGGATGGATGGTCTCAATGAGAGCTTCGATTTCTTCCTTTGCTCTTTCAAAGACGTTTGGAGCTTTAACATGAGAGATATCATCAATATCATCATCACTTCTCCCATGACTCTCTTTATGAGGATCATGTGCTTTAACCTTTTCGATCACTCTGGGCGTCTCCTTCCCCTTCGTTTCTGCCACACATTTCACATCACAATATGTAACCAATTTTTAGTCAATACCAATGAACAAATTGGACCAAGATATTATACTTTATCTCGATTTTAACAGAAAAAGTGGATATAGAGATCAAACTGAGCTCTTCTTTCCTGTTCATATGGGACTCCAGTAAGGAGATGTCAAGTATTCTACTTATATAGATATTTCACAAAGTGACGACATTATTAAAACAACAAATCAATCTCAAAAGGCTTTGGGAAACAAAGCACAAGCATCAAATACATTGTCATGTCAAAGTTGCAGAATGATTTCACCAAAATCATGTGAGATAAGCACAGAATTCTTCAGAACAGTCATTGTATTTTCGGGATCAGAAAATACCCAAAGGGGTGCAAGAAAAGATAACTTGAACATCACAAAAGGAGAAATTTAGAAATAAAGAAGAGAACAAGGATACTGTTCACTCTTCTAGGCACTTTGAAATAAATATCATGGCTTAAATTTTTCAGCAGCATTTTGCCATTAGTTTACTTCATGACCTGACCTCTATGAATAAGAATTCATCTCAGTTTCTGTAATCACATTAGATGGCTAGTTTAGTTATAGAATTAAGATTACATAATAAGATAACTAAAATGACATAACCTAGAGTTAGAAAAGTAAACTACATTCACTGTCCAAACACAATCTCCACTAGGCGACGTTTCAACTCTTTATCCTCTGGGGATAGATGATCTTTCGCCAACAATGTGTTCAACAAAACTTTATTCATCTTCATAGCCTTTCGTTGCTCTTTTTTGAGCTCCAGCTCGATTCTAGCACTATTCCATTGGCTCATTACTTCAGCGTCCTCGTCTCTAGTGAGTCTAAACTCATGAATTTCTGTAGCAACTTCATTAGTGGATAAAGATTCTGGTGCCCTATATTTTCCTTTCTCATCCACCTTATCTCTACCTGTGGGGTGGGGAATAGTGGAACAGCCAATACTTGGAGTTTCTATGTTGGAAGGCACATGATAATCCTCATCTTCGAAAGTCCTCGATCTTTTGAAGCTGGCACCACTTTCTTCGTTAGGCTCTTCAGTTTCAGGACATAGTTGGGTTGAATCCTTAAATGTTAAGTCCCACTTGGGATGTTTACTCATAACCTCATTAAATACAACCAAATTTTCAAATTTGCTGCCACCTGCTTCATAAATTGCATGAGCTTCTTTCTCAACATCTATCAAGCTCATTCCGCTCTTTTTCCGACCATATGCTTCCTTGTAAGCAACAACCCACTTGTTTCCATTTTCATTGAGCCGTTTCCAACGACCTTTAATCATATCGACGTTTCTTTCCCTGAGCACTTCCGGATTGCTTGCTCGAGCTTCTTGATACAGATTGTGCACTTGTTTCCACGTAAAGGGACTCTTTCGATTTCTTCCATGTACCTTATCTCCACTAACCGAACACCAGGATGACATTAGGGCTACATCTTCTTTTACAGTCCATTTTTCTCCCTTTAGATGTGGGACATTGCAAAACCAATTGCACGGTATAATTAGTGATGGTTGGACTTGTTCGGGAATTTGATTGAGATTTTGAGAAATCTGGGAGTTTTGATAATATTGAGATTCTTGCTGATCTGCAGAGTTTTGATAATATTGAGATTCTTGCTGATCTGCAGAGTTTGGAAAATATTGAGAGTTAAGATAATGGGTCAATTTGGCTGTCAGGATAACCTTGGGAGTTTGAAAAAGAAGTTGATTCATTTGGACCCACAGTTGTAAATGATAGTAAAAAGTAAAGAATTTTAGGTTGTGCTTTAAATATGAAATAGGTGAGGAAGGAGAGAACTTTAAATTGTGCTTCAAATATATCAATATTGAGCTCTATTGATATATTGGTTTTTTGTGTATGGATAATTATCTAAAAATATTATCTATTCAAATTCTATCTAAAAAATTCCATATCCTATTAAAAACTTTGCCATGTGTAAAAAGATGGACTTGGAGACTGGGCTCGGTTGGCAGACCAATCGCAGTCACAACCAGTTGGAGTGTATGTCAATCTTTCTTTTTCTAATTTTATTTTCCTTGTCGTGTAGTCACGACTGGTCGCAGCAGGTTGTTGATAATACATGTCTAAGATGTTGCATATGCTAGCCTGCTATGCTTTTTGGCAAAACACAAGGTATAATTGAAACTTCACTACATTTTATTTTGCTATGGTTTTTGGCAATAAAGATGTGATTCTGAAGCATCAAGAGTTTGCTGACAACAAAAATGGAATTGAAGCAAACTTCACTAGAACTCAATTAACCAAGAGCTACAAGAACAGGTTCTTTTGGGAGCAAAATTAGCCCAATACTTCATTATAAGAATGGTCCTTTAAAAATGGACCAACATAAATAAACCTAATACTAAAAGAATGTTGCTCATCCTCGGAGACAATAAACCCTCACAAACTCATCTCTAACAGATTTCTGCCAACCTTATAGGCCAAAATCTAGAGCTACATCACTCAATTGAAGCTCTCCTATTTCTAGGTTTCCTAATTCATCCTTGTGGACTTTATATAAATATGCCATGAGCAGTGACAAAAGTAAGCAAAATAGTTATGCTTTGTTCTATGAGATCTGGGTCCCTCTCTTCAAGAATAACTTGAATTACCACAGGCTGATTGAGAAGTAATGATAGCGGCCAAAAACGCAGTAGATTTTCTTTTTCAATGGCCATAATACCTGGTTATGGTTCCATACTTCGCAATACACCAACTCATGTGGAAGTCCTAATTGAAAATTTTGGAATGCTTAAGAGTAAGGGTATCCAAATTTCGCATGGCAGCAAGCTTGTAAATTATACATCTCAACATCTATCTAATGGATTGATGAACTCTATCAATATAGCTAAAGGGTTATGATACATCAGTAATAAGCCACAGACGTAGAAAACTATTGTGCTTGAGTTTGAAAACACACCAGGAGTTGTGATTCTCACCAGACCAATGCTACATGGGAAACTACTAAGTTCTTGAAGTTAGCATGACTGTAGCTTAATTTCAGTTTTTAAACTTATGATGATTTTGAGATTAAAATATGATCATCTGCCAACCTTTCAGGCAAAAAGAGGGTATGGTTACATCACTCTTTAACTGTATCCATCTTAATTTTAGGTCTCCTAATTAGATCCTCGTAACCTCTACATAAAGATAATATGAATAAGAACATGAAGTTTCCCTTTGTTCTATAAAATTTGAATCCCTCTCTAATAAATCCTGATGTCACTTGTCAGAGCTACATTAGACAAACTTAAATATAGGTCAATCTACAAATCATGATAAAGGCAGAAACCAATTATATTTCCAGTTAATCCCTTCAAATCAAACAAAGAGAACTAACCGCATACGAAACAAGCACATTCCAGTTTGAGATCAAAACAGGCACCTAAAGAAATCAAAATAGGCACATTCAAACAATGTAAGAATCCACACCTGAATGCGACTCCGGCTTCTCCGACTTCACAGCAGGAGTCCTGCAAACAACCCAATTTCTTGCAGTTAACACACATAGCATTCACACAACTCAACTCACAATAACTAGGATCAACCAAATCAAAACCGCACATTTCCCCTAACCTCGTCTCTCCAGAAATGTGCGAATCATGGCTCTTGGGATCCTTCTTGGGATGAATAGCCTCCACAATGGCCTCAATCTCCTCCTTGGCTCTCTCAAACACATTGGGAGCCTTCACATCACTAACTGGAGTATTGCAATCGATGTCATCTCGCAGCCCATGAGTCTCCTTGTGATGCTCATGCCTGTGTTTCCCACTGTGAATAACTGCTTCGAACTCTTCCTTTGCCCTCTCAAACACATTCGGCGCCTTCACATTTTTCCCTGCCCACAATCCGTACAATCTCAAAGACCGCTACTTTCATAACTTTCAGCAATAAAATTGCAAATCTCAATTCTGTTGAACTCTATAATTCTCCAATAAACAATCCATGACATGATTTTGTGATAATTACCTAATTCTTTTAAATTGAAGCACAAGAGAAATGGATTAAGATGTGGCACCTGACGGGGAGTTTGGTGAAGGGTACGATTTGGAATCAGCCATGACAGAATTCTCCGACTTTTTTCCCTACGATTTTTTTTTCTGGATTGAATTTCTTACAAAAGGGAAGCTATTTTAGTGCATTGAAATGGTAGAGAATTTGACAGATCAAAGATTCTTGTTTGTAAAAAGCAGGCTTCGGACTAATAGAAAGCTGAAACACGTGATATTTTATTTTGCTACGTATCTGTGGTTGAATACGCATGGTATATTTGTTCACTATTTTAAAATTTAAAAATATTTTCATTTCACATAATCTAAGATTATCAGAAGAAACACGTACTGTTACTATAGTTTCCCAAATAGCTCCATAATTGTCAAATAAAATAGAAGGGGTTATTAAAATTGTAATCTTAAGTTATTAAAGATAAAAATTAATATAATCTGTTTAAAAATAATTTTTATACTTCATAAATTTACGAGTTGGTATGAGTTGGCATGTATTAATTCGTGAAATGAGAACTACTTTATTTTTATCTTTTTATTGTAATATATTAACTCTTACATTTGATATATGAAAAAAGTTATCTTGATATTTTTTAATAAAAATGTTCTAATAAATATTATAATATTTATCAGAATATTCTAATTCATGAAATGATTGGCGTGAAACTCAAGTGTGCGGGTCTCTTTGGAAAAGTGTTTTGTGTGGTATCTAGAAAATCCCATTTTGTGGCGAATATCTACGCAACACAATATCAAAATCTTTGAACAAATTTTGTGTCTTCCTTCAAAGGAACTCTCCACTTCTGTCTTTTCTTGGTCAGAAATAGCAAGCATCTCTCGGTTAATTTGATAATCATCATCTTATGTTGATTCTCGTAATTCCTCCGGCTACGAAATATGTTAAAGTGCCGAAATACATATTACCAAACTTTAGTAATACGAACTTTAATATGAATATAAAGTTAGTGAAAAAGATACCTTACAATTGTAAAGAGGATTGCGTATAATATATATACCTAAGAGAAGTGAACATTTTTCGTGGATGAACCAAAGAAAAAATAAGTGAACCTGTTTTATAGACAAAGAAAGTATTATATTCTTCCACATTTCTTTTCTTTGATATTTTATGCAAACAAAATCCTCCCATTTAATTTCAAGTAGGCAGTTACTTTTTCTGTCAAATATTTGCATCCAAGTATGTTTCCTACGGTACTAGATTAGATTGGCCCAATGTACTTTTGTATAAGAAAACTGGATTCTAATCCCACAAGTTGTGTTGATTCAGGATCATAGATAGTGAAGGAAGAAAACTAAAGCTCAATCCACATTTTTTTTCTTCTCAAAAATGGATAATTCTTTTTCACTATCACGAGTGTTGAAAAATTGGAGTTGGTATAAATTTGCCTATACAGTATGACCGCTGGAATCCAGCAACTTCTCTTCCTCATTAGGCATATCCATCATCGACAACTGAATATTCGATTTCGGGTTCGTTTTGTTCCACTCGTTCTCCACGCGGAAGAATACCCACTGGAAACGGCGCAGCATCTCCAGCGCTGATATTGCAAACACGGTGAGGTAGTTATGGCGAAGATGGGCTGATAGCTTGTACGTCCACGTGCAGCGTAGGATAAGATTGCTCCCAATTACCCAAACGTAAACCTGAAACGTTCCAAACACACTATTACTTCACATCTAACTTGCATATTATAAGAATACACGATGAGTAGTGTTCTAATATCTTTTTCTTAGTGCAACAAGTGTTCCCTTACCCACTTCCTCCCGTGTATTAAGTGGGATACGATATGTGGTTTGTTGAACTTGAAAATCCGTGTGAAACAGCTGCTCGAGGAAAATGGGAAAACAGAACGTTATTACAGATTTGTCAATTTCATGTTATTGAAATCAGAAACCGAAGACAGGATTGTTTTTCTATACATACCTCAAGTCCCAATCCCGTGTAATATCCCAGTAGAACGAATACAGAGAGTTCAATACACTGGATAATAGCCACAGAGGGCGATAGATACTTGTCCATTTTTCAGGGAAAACGTGATACTTGAGGGCCGAAAGGAATATAACTGGTACTGCAGTTGAATACTTTAAGGCTGAAACAAAAGGAAGATCAGATAATTTAATGACACAAAATTATCAAACAATTCATGATTTGCAGCCATTATATAAATAAAAACATGAAATGGTTCTAATCATTGTAACTTGTTCAAGCAAACTGTAATGGTTTACAATCAGCGTAAAAGGAAACTGGTGCGGACAACTAATCCCCTTGGCAACCTTAGAAATACCTGAGCAAACTACAAGCTGGCTACGATAAATCTGATTCGATCAAAATGATAACTCCAATTGTGCCTACATAAGCAGAACACCTATTTATCTTCAGAAACCCACCTGGTTTTTAGCCTGATGAATTGGATACTGTGTAAAATTGTCCTCAAGTACACGAACCTACAAGTGAAGCCCTTCGTAGGCTAAGCTAAAGGCTATGCCGTATGAATACTATCACATTACCATCCTGTAAATATATTAACCTGATTCTACTCACTTCAAATGCATGCAAGACAAACATTCTCAGAGGGGCAGAAACAAGGAGAACAAAAACATTCCCTAGTCAAGACACTTTTCTGCCACCATCAACACGCCTATGAGAAAATGCCATGATAAAAACTAACCATTCAGAAGAGATGTCTTTTCTCTTGTGTCCTTGTACTGCCGAAGGCATTGGAAGAAACGGAAAATGTAAGGCAAAACAAGAACTATTGGTATCGCAACAGAGTGACTTCCACAAACAGAGTCTGCCTCAAACCATGCAATGGTCGCAACCTGCACATACATGGAAACTCAGACCGAATGGCAAGCTTTAAGGGAAACCCAATGCTTTAGCATTCGCTATTAAGAACCGATGTAAAAATATATTCTGTTAGGGTTTCACCAAAAACTCTAGTCCCAAAGATATCAAAGTGAAATTCAATAAATGCAGAGCCTGACATGGCCGAATAATATGAAACCAAAATATAAAGTGTAATTTTGGCTGCAATATTATACCCGATTTTTTTGCAAGCCATGGGCAAGTAGAAACTGAAGACATTATGGAACTCACATACACAGGAAACTAGAACAATTGTGAAAATATTAACCTGGCGATGCACCATTCTACAAACTGAACGCTCCAGATCAGAGAAAACCTGCATGTGTAGACAAAAGTTAATAAATAAATACGCTTAGTCATGATTACAACCAGTTAACTTGGGACAAGAATAAGCCATAATGGAAATGGCCATTCTCCAAGAAGATTAAATTTGTCAGTGATAGGATTTTTTTTCCAAAAGAAGTCTATTAATTTCAAGAAGAACCATCATTAAGCCAATAGGGGGGATACAACTTGATAATTGATAAGACACCATAGATCATTGCAAAACATTTTTCTTGGATCAGGAGCACAGACAATGGAATTCTTCCAATAAATTGAAGCCCTTGACCAGGAATTCGTTAATTTCCTGAGAATTAGAATTTAGAATAACAATCAGATGTATACCTTTGACATAGAGGTAAATATATCAGCCAAAAAGAAATCAGCAAATGATATTGCCTGCATCAGAAAGTTAAATTTTATCAGAAAAATATACAGAAAGCATCCCGTGAGTGAAAGTTTAAATTTATGAATGTTTGCTAGGACATTGTCATGAGAACTTTCAGGGTTAGAAACTTCACATCTGGAAAGGAAGCAAGGATGGCAAATGAATAGCATAGGTTTCACTTGGAAGCTTAGATTTTGTTTAATCGACTAAGAAAAAAGAGAGATAATAATGAAAATATCAATTGGATAGTTCTTAAAATGAAGCTCCCAAATCTAACAGCAAGCTTTCAAGCAAAGGATAGCAGCTCAGAAAGATGATAGCATGCCTAGTCAGAATTTCGGGCTTTAGGAGATTGCATAAAATTGATACAACTTTTGGGACGCAATAAAGTGTGAAGCCTAAACTCCAGTACCAATAACTTACACTTCAAATCTTAAATGTTATGCCTTCACACAATGGCTCTTCTAACGTACATAACAAATAAATTGTTGATGCCATATCTTAAAAACACAAATAGCAAAGGACTTTTATCTTCTTTTTTTGTTGGGTAGTTAGTAAGAGTATACAAGCACTTCAGTAATTTGAGGAGCAAAACTTGCCTGTAACGGGAAGACAATTCGCCAAACCGTCCTCAAGAAAAAGAAACGAGATGAAAGAAAGAATATATCAAAGGGGAATATGAGGGTCATCAAGACAGCAGCATACAAGAGCACCTGCAGTTGCCAAGACAATGTTACTATAGCTTCATCACATAGAACAGAGGGGTGAAATACACATGTGTATGTATATACGCTAAATATATTCTAGAGCACAATTTGACATGTCTGCCTCAAGGCCAGTTGGCCATTAAAAACAAATTTCATGTTTTCTCATTAACATGCTGATTGAACATAAGATAATAAAGCAGCCAAGAACCATCTAGTCTAGAATGATGAATGACTACACTCAGATTAGATATATGATGATATTGATGCATAGATCCTACCAGAAAATAAATCCAACCCCTGCAATATGCACTTACGTGGAAAGGCATAATGTTCCTGTTATGTAGTTTTTTCCTTACAAGTGGCGCTCAAGGTATTCATCTACACCAATCATATTTTCCCAGAAATGACCTAGAGACAGAACTGATATGCTGGCATAGTCCAAAGTTAAATATAGGCTTGCATGAGAAAGACATTGACAATTAGATCATGGGGCGAGTTAGGTAATGTCCTTTGTACGTCCCAAAATAAGTATGCATATCTTTTAGTGTGACTCGATATTAGTTATGTATTAAGCTGAAGTCAAGAACACTTGACCATCAAGTTATTGTGACTCAATATCATGTCATGATCTATGTTGAAATTAGGTTGCGTCATTAGTCATTTCCCACCTAAAAGGGTGAAAAGAAGTTTGTTTCCAAGAAGGTATATTTACCAATTTCCAAAGGCCAAGCCAAATTAAGCTTGCATGGTATGACTAAGTAGATGAAATAGAGGAGATCTCAAACAACCAATATGGTTTTCAGCAGATGTTTTCAATCGTATTCATCAGGTTCAACTTAAAGGAAACAAGCATAATGTACTAGAGTAATGAAATTTTCTAGGTTGGATAAATTTTATGGGTATTGTAATATTATTGGCATCGTAAAATAAATAAAAGAGAGCTCACTACAGTTCAGCCTGCATACTGAAACGAACATTTCAAAGAAACTGCAATGTGATAAAGCACCAACATAATTTCTAGGAGAAGAAGCATCTATTACACTGGTTGAGATGCCGCTAACGAAACTTCTCCGTGAGAATACAGATAAAGGTATGCTGTCATGCTAGTTGGGACAATTATCGTCATCCACGTAGCGCACTGACACATGAAAGGTATTGTCAGTAAATATGTGAAATAAAAATCAACCATCAGGTGCAGAGGAAAGAGACAAGAATAAACCAATTTGCATATAGAAACAGGAAAATCAAAAGCACCTACAAGAGAATTTACAAATATGCCTACATGCTGGAAGAAACCAGAACTAGATGAAAATCAAAACAATGAAACAAAGTGGCAAATAATTTCTATGGTTGAATAAGCATTTACTGAGAAATGTAAACACAAATAGATTCATATCTGGTTTGGATATATACCTACACAAATTCATCTAGCCAAAAAGTGGAGATAATTTTTCATAATATCATCTACCGCGAAGACTGAACTTTATGAAACCAGAAAATATCACTACATGAGCTTGCTTATATATGCTGCAAGACACAATTTTCCAGTTTATGTGGACCATATAAAGCATAGAAATGGATAAAACTTGAGTAAAGAAAACGCTTGGAGAGCACACCACCTTAGAAGTCCTAATAGAATAAGAGACAGTTTAACATCTAAAAAACAGAAGGGAGAAACATGCACAGTTCAGTATGATGCAATAAGGTTCATGAGTTATCAACAGAGCAGTGCAAATGCACGATTCAATCCTGGATGAATTAGAACTCTAATTTACAGCAGTAGAATAGAAAAGCAAACGGTGATAAACAAATCCGGGACAATAATATTTAGCCCAAAGCATATGAGTACCTTCCATATCTCTCTATGAGTTAGATGGCTCTGATCTAGGTCAAAAATTTTCACATATCCAATATTAGACTGGGCAAAAACCCATAAATTGATTCCCCAAAGCCAAACCATCATAGTCTGCAGAACAACCAAAAACAATTGTTTAGAGAGGCTTAAATTCAATCATTAAATCCATATTAGATTATGTCAAGAACCAAATTAATATAAATCAAAATCACTCACCACAAGAAGGAGAGGATTATAATACAAGAAAGCCTCATATAAAAACAAATCTCGAAGGTCTGCACTCATTCTCATTACTGAATCCCATCCGATCTGCAATTAGTAGAAACAAACATTAGGCATCTGTGGACCAGAATCAAGCGTAGATCAGGACATTTTGGGATGTAAACCCATGAGTACATTTGTAATAAAGGATGATATTCAACTAACCTTGCAACAACAGAATCCCCAGATAAAAAACAGTAGTACCTATACATGAACTTAGATTAGAGATGCCAAACTTTTTGAGCATAATCCAAAATCACCAAAAAAATATCTCAAATATACACAGAATTGAACCTCATCCAAACAGGCCACTTTTATGCAGAACATTATCAACTTAGCAATATAGGAAATCTATTGATGCACGTTTTAATATACAAGTAGATATGATAGGGTATGAAGAATAGATTATCTAATCTAGATCATACATACGTAAACAGATTGAGTTCCTGAGGTGTTAGGGAGCTCCAAAACATCATAACTATACATTTGATATATCATAATACTTCATACAGTAGTTCAAAGAGATTAATTTATGAACTTCGAGAATATAACTACTGAAGAACTTACATGATATTTTCTAGAAAAGAGGACAAACTTATTTTTCATATTAGGTTCTCTTAGCTTTGACCAGATCCATAACGATCTACAACTTATGCCCAGAGGAACTTAGAGAGAAGGAAATTACAACATCTTTTATTACTTCAGATAAACTTTCCCTAAGGGATTACTTGGAACTAATAACACGATTAGTGAAAAGACAATTCTTATACAACTTTCAGTCACTTCAGATTCCAGTCCATAAAATTTAGGTTTCTCTTTGGAGTAGCACTGTAGCAGTACCACACAATAAGACATAAATGTAATTGATCCTCATACATTTCTCACTGTCCAGAAATGTCAAATAGATGCATCATACACATGAGGAACATGTTTTCTCAAAAAAATAGGGAACCATGTTGCCAGATTTTATTACAGCATTACAAATTTACTGTGAAGAAATGCCACAATCTGTTAGCCGAATTTCTGTTTATCATCTCCAAAATGCGGAAATAAAAAATATAACGCAGACAGAAACCAAACTGAAAATTCAAATGTCAAATTCCACTTTAACTCTGGGATCAATTAGAAGAAATACCTTAAATCTCCATAGCAGAAGAGGGGAAGGCACAATGGCCGCACTGCTTAATGGTGTTGACCCACCCTTCATTTCATTTGACTCTGTATTATGTAAAAAATCTTCCTCAGAGCTATTCCCCAGCTCACCTGAACCTTCGAGGTAATATCCACATTATCACAAACATGCTAAAATCCTTTTGTTTTCAGAAGAAAATGGATAACCATGAAGATAGAAAGAGATACTTAACGATACATATTCACTTACCAATATCAAACACAACAGCTCGGCTACCGGATTTGCGCAGATGAGGACTATTGTTAGGGATAGACTCAAGACCTCCAAACATAGATGGAGGTGGTAAAAGGTACGAGTTTTAAACAACAAGTGTGCAGCCTAAAGCACAACTGCAGAAAACAAAAAACTATCCAAGAAATTTCAGTATCATACGCATACAACATTCTAGCAAATCATAACTGAGCATTCCGTCAAAATTAGCACCAGTAAATCCTAATCTGGATTGAAATTGGTTTTAAGTGTTGAATCAGGAGTGCATCAGAAAGTGGCTAACAGAATCACAACAAGTAAATGACGGAAGCAGCAGAGTTCATTTCTATGTGTGTTGCAGGCGATTGATTCATGTGATCTACATACTAATTACCTTAGATCTTCTGAATCTGCAACATTTGCGTAGCTCCTGTGTGCTGTATCCTCTTAGATTTCACGAAAATTTCTGAAGCAATCGCGTGAATTTGCGGAATTGATGGAAGGGTTTTTAAGTACAGAGAAAGAGATTAGAAAAGAAGAGGAAGAATTATTACGCAACAGAAAAAAGAAAGATCGTTATATATACGAACATAAGGGAAAATGTGTTTCAGTCTTTCAGATTTGAATTTTTTTCAAAAGGGATTATGCGCTTATAAAAATGCCCCTTTTGGATTTTATTTATTTTTTAATATTTAACTGAGAAAAAAAGAGACTAGACTACAGTAAGGGAATGAATATATATGTTTTATCGTGTTAAAGATCAATTTGGATAATTTATTTTTGTGAATGCGATATCATAACAAAACTAGTCCCTCTCCCGTGCGATGCACGATTAGTATTTTTAAATATTATTTTACGTATATGTTAAAAAAAAAATTCATATTTAAATATTTTTCTCTTATAATATTTATATTGAAACAGAGGAAGAAATATTAATTGAAATAAAATATTATTAAATAAATAAACAATGCAGCCGTAAGGAAAATGTTATGTATCTTGCAATATTCCTTATATACAATATTTCTAGTAGTTTTTTGGTTGC
>JAYJMF010000002.1:5840906-5876482 GCA_036873715.1 Salvia sclarea | reverse complement strand
TGTCTTGCAATAATTTTGAAGGAGATATACCAGATGCAATTGGTAATCTTACCTCGCTCTATCTTCTCAACTTATCCCACAATGCTCTCGCCAGCACCATCCCTAGATCACTGGGTGCGTTGACGGAGCTTGGCTCGCTCGACCTCTCTGCAAACCAGCTCAGAGGAAGAATACCAGAGGAGCTTGCAAAACTCACATTCCTTTCAATCTTGAATGTGTCCTACAATGATTTGACCGGAATGATCCCAACTGGTCCTCAATTTCAAACATTTCCAGTAGATTCATTTGGAGGAAACATTGGGTTATGTGGCTTCCCGCTCAACAAAAGTTGCAGCAATCCACCTCATGAAAGTGGTGTAACGCCATCAGAATCGAAAGATGAGGAGGAGATAGAGTGGGAGTATGTGTTTGCCGCGCTTGGTTATGCCGTGGGATTAGGGAGCATTGTCTGGACACTCTTATGCTGTAGAAGCTTCAGAGAAAGATACTTTGAGAAAATAGAGGAAGTTGGTGACAACATATTCTTCGAGCGAGGCAGGAGAAGAAGACATGCAAGAAGAGTAGAGATGAGGAATGAGGTTCTCAGGAGACGTTGTCAGAGACAGAGGGGTTGATTTATCCAATTTGATTTGTGTTAATTAGTATATGGTGTGGTGTGAAGTTTCCTTTAGCAATGTGTGTGTTTCTCTTTGCATGCTTGGTTTTAATTTCTAGATTGTATCATTTGTAACATTTTGATTTTATAAATAAATAAATGTAATTATTGAGCTGTGTATGGAACAATTTGAAGTGGTTATAAAAGTATTTTGTGAATAATATTTATTCTCAATTATACATAACTTTATTCCATGTGACATAATAAAACACATTTGCAAGTATGGTTTACAATTTTTTTTTTCCTTGAAACTTAAGAAATCAAATTGCTTTCCGAAAATCTACAAACTTGTTAGGTAACTCGATTAAATTAATCGAGTTAGATAAGCTCATCTCATTAAAATATTTGAAACCTCATTCGGCCACTCCAAATTATTCGCTAAACCCAATTTTTAAAATAAAACAAGTCCAACACCTAAAGTCCAATAACCCTGTTCTCTCTATCTCTTCAGTTCTCATTCTCTGTAATCTTCTAGAAAAGTTTTGGCCCAACTTCTCAAGCCCAAAGTTAAAGAAACAAAATAAACAAGTGCCAAAAAAGTTATAGCTCTGCCGAAAATAAATATATAATGTTCCTGCGAGTGTTTTTTTTCTTTTTTCTTTTTCCTTTTTGGGTCTATACATAGCCTTCGAATTCATCACTTTTGTTACTCATTAAAAAAGATAATAAAAATAATTTGGTTTTTGCTATGACCATTTTGTTTTTTGTCCACTCACTCACACCTCCTTCTAAATAACTCAGAATTTTCGAACTAATGATTGGAAGAGAAGCGTGTTACATAGAGTGTGCTTTTCTCTTTCTTGTACAAAATTCGAAAGTTGGGAATAACGAATTTGTCACAGATTGAAAAATTGAGTCATTATTGAAATATTAGAATTTGGATAGTTATTCCCTATTTGTTTTTAAGAAAAATGGATATTAATATTCAAAAGAAAGTTTGCACTTTTGATGTTTCACTAAAGTCTACTATTTGGGACTATCGAAAGGTCGAGGTTTTCTCCAACTTACTTGGCCACCACAATTAATCTTAACGTTATGTCTAATACATAAATGACAAATGTTACCGACATAACTTATTAGGAACTTATTCTAAACAAATTATTTTCTCTCGAAATTCATTAATTAGAATTGGATTATCTGCCTACGTACATCGTATATTATTTTAATAATTTCCTTTATTTTGTTTAACTTCCAAGGTTTTATCTGTGTGCTTTTTAACTCTCAGAATTTTGGTATTTTTTATTTACTATAGGAAAGACAAAAATTAACCATACAAATAAAAAAGATAAAATTTAGCCCCTCTTATATTTTCATCCTTATCGCATTTTGTATTATATTTTTCAATTTAAAATAACCTCACCTACACGTAAGAATTCATTCCCCTAAATGAGAAAGAATAAAATCCTCTCTTAAACACATCTGCCACTAGATGCCTAGAAGAAATTGCCGCCACAATCCCACAGAAGCAGAAAAAATCACGGTCACCTGAACTGATCGTCTCGTCGCGCCGACGCGACATCTGCTGGTTGTCTCTACCCCGATTTTGAGTAGAAGTTAAAGATGAAACTGTTTAGGATTTTGAATTTGATAACACATGTCATATGAAAATTGTTGTGAGTGAGTATTATTGTTTGTAATTCACGAATATGCAAGTTCTGTTTTTCAATTCACTAATTTCATACGTACTGTTTTTCAATTTATATTTCTTTCAATGAATATGCAAAGTTCTTGATAGTGAAATTATTGTTTTTTCGTGAATTCACGAATAATTCTATGAAATTTGAATGAGCAGTTTATTTCTAGTTTGGAACTTGAATTCAAGAATTTTCTTAGCCAATCACATAATCGTGAATGGAAGTTATAAATTTAATTCACGGATCACCAACGACATAATAATGAATTATTGTGTTTGGGTAAATTGACATAATCGTGAATTGCTCGGGTAAATTCACGAACATGTAGATTGACATAATCGTGAATTGTTGTGTTTGGGTAAATTGACGAATGACCAGCAATATTTTCGTGAATTCACAAAAGGTAATTAATGGATGCTATATATTTTCGTGAATTCACATAAGGTAATTTATGAGTTTGCAATTTAACAATCGTGAATTTGAGTTTTCAATTTAAGATTAAAAAAATATCATTTTTAATGAAAAGTTAACAATTCAAAATGCTTTAATTTTGTTAAGAAAAGTAAAAAAAAGGGAAGAAAAGAGAACAAGTCAACACCAAAGGCGGAGAACGTGCAAATCAAAGAGCATAACTAAGGTTAAATGTTATCTTTTTTTATGTTGTAGGTTATATTTTCTCTTTTTTATGTGACAGGTTAAATTTTATTTTTACTATAGCAAAATGACTAAAATCATCTATTTTCTCTTTAATTAATTGAGGATTTATATGAGGTAACTTAGTGTCTAATGGTAGAAACTAGTTTCTAGTTTCTTGTGTGCCGCATTATTTTGTGAATTCATTTATTTTTATCCTCCAATAATAGAAACTAGTTTCTCATTTGAGGGTCCCACTATAATTCAAAAAGGAAATACTAAAATAGAGGAAAAGAAAAAAAAAATGCAAAAGGTAATATGGGTCCCATAATAAACTAATTTTTATTTGGGAACTAGTTTCTTTTTTTTGGTAGGTCCCATAAGAAACTAGTTTCTAAAACCTATTACTATGTTTTGGAAACTAGAAACTAGCACCATTGCAATGAGATTTCAAAGATTATGATCTCAGAAATTAAATCCTACAATAAAGGTTGTTGGGTTGTTAAACTAAAGGCCTATTGCAACTGAGCCCAAAGCTTAAGATCTTTATAAATTAGATGCAATATTGTAATTAACATTTCCCATTATTCTATCAATATTTCGTTGTGAGATTTGTTGGAAATCCACTTTATGTAGGATATAAACGAATCGAATTAGTGCAAGTACAATTGTGTTTAATTTGTATTCATAAAAGTTATTAGATATTCTAGGCAGTATTCCGATAGCTATCGAATATTTATTTTTCTATTCGCATTTGATTCTTTGTGATATTCGCAAAAATTCAAATATTTTATTCGAATTCTTTTAAGCTACATGTATGAGGTGAATTACATAACTTGAAGATTTCAAGGAATTTGACTCGACACACAAATTATTTCACATGAAAGCACAACATAAAAGACCTCGACACACAAATACAATAGAGGATCTTGTCCGGACCAAAAGAAAATCTCTCCCTATATGCACAAAACCATAAGAAAATACAATTTGAACTATCATTGTTTGTCACTATCACACACTCATCACAATCACTCAAACACACCCTGCACGAAAATTGACCTCACGCACAAATATAATAGAAGATCTCATTTCCAACAGAGGACTCCTCGCGGTGCACAACGAGTCGCATTCTCTATCCTCGGCAGGCCCATGCACCTCGCACCAATCAAAAACGCAACCAGGTTTGCACCACTCAGACCCGCCAGCACCCAGTAATACCGGTCCAGACGGCTCCGGTTCAGCGTATACCTAAACCAACCGCTCAATTCCCCGACAACATAAACCGAGAGCGCACTCGACAAGAATCCCAACCCGCACACGAAATTAACCGCCGCATCCAAATACCTCCCCGCCGCCCTCCCCTCGATCTCCCCCTTCAAATGGTCGGGAACAAGAACCCTGTAGAACCCTCGGATGCTTATCCGCAGGCACGAATCGACCCCGGCGAGGAACAAGAGCTGCGGCAGCAGCCACGCCGCGTGCATCGGGATCGCCTCGTCGGGCCGGTCGAGCAACCCGTGGCCCCGGATCACCCCGAGCCGCCTCGTCTCCACCGCCGCGGCCGTGATGCAGCAGAGGACCGAGCACGCCATCGCGGCTCGGATCCCGTTGATCGCGAGGTCGGCGCTGGCCGATTTGTTGGAGCAATTGTGGAACACATAGAGCCAGAAATCGCCGCACATCTTGACGGCTAGAATCGGCAGCTGCAGGGCGAGGAGAGGGACGTTCCATTTTCCGACCCTGCGGTTCATGTGGTTGGCTTGCTCGACGAAGTAAGTGTTCCCGATCGATGACACGATCCCGCAGATCACGAACGTGATCGATATCGGGACCATCCGCACGACGAATCGTGCGGTTTCGACCGGACCTTCGCCTTCCGAAGGTAGGGCCCGGTCCAGACACCTACATAAACGAAGAAATTTGAAGGTCACGTCACAATGGACTTCAACTTGAGACCTTCAGAATATGTTCCACGTCAAAGTTTTCGGTGATGGAATGACGTGGGAAAAGAAAGCCCACGTAGGAATTTGACTAGATGAGTCATCATTTCGCTGCCATTAACTATGTATGGTGGCATTTGATTTGCGTAATTGGATACATAAAATTGATATCATATAATCACCCTTCAAATTCCCCTTTTCCATTAATAGCCACTCTTTTTTAGACCCTCCTTAAGAACTCCACCACTCTTGTGTTTTCATTTTCACTCAAATGTGTGATTATTAGTATAGTTAATAATCACAGGAAATGTGGTGTGATTATTAATCAAACATTTGAGTGAGGACGGAGTGGATTTCTCAAGGAGGATCCATAAATGAGAAGTTATGTGTGGAAGATGGAAAATTTAAAAGATAATTATACTATCAAAATTAGGGATGAGATCCATTGTACCACAATTTGGTGTACCACTCCATGTATCACTTTTTTTTTTTAAAATATTTTTCGTCAAATTTTTTACTATAATACTATGAACAATATTAAACTTTTATTTCAAAAAATTAGATTTTAAAAACATGATATACCCTAACTTTGGATTTATCAACCCTAAAAATGAATTGTAAACCATTAAAAGTGAAATTAAATGTTAAAAAATAATTATACATCCTAACTGAATGGAACGAATCCTTATTAATAATTATATAATTAAACTAAAACATATAAAATTGAAATTGACGAAAAAATATTTAAAAAAATAAAGAAAAACGAACGTGGTATATGAAGTAGTACACCAAAAATGAGGTACACCGGATCTCATTCCATTAAAAGAAGCAACAAAATATGAGAATAATAAACAACTAAACAAAAATGGAAGTATATGAACACATGAAGATCGATGTAATGATTAAAGAGTACCAATTCAATTTATCTTTAGATAAGATAAGCATGTACACTTGTATATCATAGAAATTTTTTGCAGCTGATCTTTTAATATCGAGATTACATTAGCCAGGGGTCTTAGTTACGGCAATTAATACGAGCATTATTTAGTAGATTTAATTTTTCGGTTAATACTGTATAAGTTTTAATGCAACACGTAATCATTTATTAGTATCTCAAAAATCAAAATACACATAAAGAAATTCGAGTGACTCCCTCCGTTCAAAAGAATTGCATGGAGACTGAGACTGAGACTGAGATGGATTGCGTGGCGTCCAATTAAAAATCAAAGTAAGCTGACAATGAAAGCAAATAAAGTAAAGTTGGGCAGGTTTCTGTTTTTGTCTCATTTAAACAGCACTAGAAGCGAGACACGTCTAGAAGATCATTTCAAGGGCCTCACCCTTTTCTCCATCGGATATTTACCGTTGGTACAGACTTTTCTTC
Source organism: Salvia sclarea (assembly GCA_036873715.1). Lineage (NCBI taxonomy): Eukaryota > Viridiplantae > Streptophyta > Magnoliopsida > Lamiales > Lamiaceae > Salvia > Salvia sclarea. The sequence goes on along the minus strand of JAYJMF010000002.1, from coordinate 5,870,236 downwards.
ACAGTTTTGTTTGTGAAAAATTGAATTAATTGAAGGAATCAATGCTTTATATGCTTCTTCATTGCCAACTACCAACAAACAGTTAATTAGTAGGTAATGCTATTTCTGACTGGATTTGTCCATGGAGCACTCGAGTGCACAGCACCCCCTCTCACTGTGCAATATTAAATTAATTAAAAATTAATTAATTTAATATTGCACAGTGAGAGGGGGTGCTGTGCACCCAGGTGCTCCATGGACAGAACCTGACTTCTTGACCGACTATTTCCACAAGAAAACCTAACACGGGCTATGTCATGTGAGATTAAACTTCAATTTATGACATTATATATCATGTAGTATTAATTAGAAGCCAAAAATTGAAATGGAGCAAATCACATAACAAATTTAATGAAGGTACTCTAATTGTTAAAAAAAAAGCATAGCTGCAGCCTGCATGCATGATATATCAGGAGAGAGTAAACACGTGCAAATCCGAATTTAAGTAGCTTAAACCAGAAATTAAGCTAGCTAGGAGTTTCTTCAATGTTGGAACTCGAAACGTAATTAAGCATGCAGACTACACAAAATTAAGAAACGCCGACTTCACCGCCAGTGGGAAACGTCGTCCTAGGGAGATATGGTCACGAACAAAAGGTTATTTGGCCAACGTGGTACAATCCCCTGCAAACAATACCAATATTAATCAAATAAGAGTATAAATGAATGAATAATCTATTGAATCTATTTCTATATATTCTCCAATCTTTTGCTCATGGGAAAAGGTAAAATCAGGATATCGTCAAATAAATAACTCATTATTATGAGTTATTTATTTGAAAGACAAATACTCTTCTCATCCTAAATTCTCTACTCCAACTATTAATTTAAAACCCAATACCTTAATCAAAACATCCACGGCAAATGATTAACACACACGAGCGCAAGAAGCAGCTATAGCTAGCCATCCAATTTTGGCAAAATATTCAGCCACTAATAATTGGATGAAACCATTTTGTTCTATAACTTTCTATGCCACCAAGTGTCACTATTAATGGATCATAATTTACATTCATTGCGGGAAACAGAATTAAAAAGTATATATACCATAATTCTTGAATGCTCGATCCAAATATTAATTTCTTAACTAAATAATTACATATATGCAAATATAATAATTAACCCCTTATATTAGTAATCACTATAATTAATAATAGTAAAATAATAGTACTAAAATTGTAGTAGTATAAGAAACTAAAATTGAAGAATCTTGATTTTTAGAACTAAAATAATTAAGTAATCGTCAACAATATCCCAAATCCCCAATACAGTGCAAGAAAACCACTCTGTAATTTTAGAACTACGGATGAAATTAGCATTATTGTGAGTGAGTTAAACAGTAGTAAAAGAAAGAAAATCACCTGATTTATATCCAAATTGTGGTCGGCAATTGTATGCGCGTTGATCCAAGAGTCCATGACTACTGGATCCTGAGGCCCCTTGGTCTTGGCATAGTCAATCACGGCCTTGATGCGCGACGGCGGCACCACATAACTTCTCATAAGTCCAGTCTTCGCCTCCTCCGCCACCCACGACGCAATGCCGACCACCTCCCTTCGTTTGTTGTACCAAGGGCTTCCAGAAGCATCCGGCAGTGAAATGACAACTTTGTCCTTGGGCTCATAAATACCGTAATCAACCCACTCCAGACCGTTGTCTAGAGGCCACGGCGCCTCCGGCCTGCCGGAATTCTTCCGCCGCCTATGTTCTCCCGGCAGGGCACAAGGAAAAACAGAGCAATTCCCGTGCAGCACTAACCCTACCAAAAGCTCTTCCTCGCTGCCGATAGCATTCGCCAGGATTGGGGGAGGCGGCAGATCTGCCACTTTCTCTGCGTTCCTAGGGGTTAGGATCTTAAGCACGGCGATATCACCTTCGTAATTCACCGCTAACGGTGTCGTGCGGAGCATCTCCACGGTGACAGGGTAAGCGATGGTTCTGGCGATGAAGCAGTTGTGGAGGATGGCGCTGCGAACGGAGTCGTAGACGCTGGAGACGAGTGCGACGGAGCGCGCGGAGGTCACGATCAGCGTCGGCTCGACCAGGACGCCTGTGCTGCGGCGGACGGTGTGAGGAATCTCACGGCTTCCGGGGGCGGAGAAGTAGCTCAGAAGCGCGACGGTGTTGGGAATCGCGTGGTTAAAGATGTCATTGAACTGTGATCTGAATAGCGGTTGATCTTGGAATGGAAAGCCCGGCGTCGTCGCGTATTTCCGAGAGCCGGCGAAAATCCTGGTTCTGAGTGGATATGCGCGGTGCAGTTGGCGTGTGATTGACGCCATTGTTGGAGCTAGCTAGGGTTTTTAGCTGAGAGCTGGGATTTAGAAATAAAGGGAACCTACAAAGGTTTTCTTTCGAGTGGGGGACAATTAAGTTTTTGTCTTATCTAACTTTATACTTTTTCGGTAAAATGTGAAAGGCAAAAATATCCCCTACATTTTTTTAGATATACTATACTAGTATATCAAAAAATAGAGCCCGCTAGCTGAGATTATTATCAGACACATTAATTATTATAAAACTCATTAATTATCATATAAACAGAGTAATTTCAGTAGTTTAATTAATTAACGCCAAGATCGTGGAAGAGAAAAGTCATCACTGAACTAATTTTTGAAAGGGTGCTTGTTCTTCAACAAAGAAGAGAGGGCGAGAGAGAGAGCGATTAATGTTTGGAGTTCTACACTTTTACTGGAAGCATGAAAAAGTATTTTATCGTTCAACATCAAACTAAATACTAGCATAAAGAAATTTCTACCATTAATTTGGTTTTTTTAGTTACACTACTTGGTATTTTATTTGTGTATATACTATATATAACAATATATTGGCAGGGCCAGTAGCCCGTAGGGGTAGCAATTCTAATTTCGTCGGATCTATTTTTCATTTCGAAAATTATTTCATCTATATTTCTAAAATCTTTTAATTATTTTTTATAAGTAATACGAAAATTATATACGGAGTATAATTTTGTCTAATAGAAGAGGGACACATGTAGAATTTGTAGTAAGCTTGAAGGCCTCGTCGTGTTATCCATCGTGTATTTGCCGTTGTACACGACTTTCTTCATACTGTTTGTTTATGAAAAACTAATTAGTTAATTAAATTAAAACTACCGACAAAGTTAGTTAGTAGATAATTTAACAGCAATAGTTGATAAATAACCTGATTATATTTCCACAAGAAAACCTAACACAGTTGACATGAAACTTGATTTTATGAAATCATCAGCCCAAAATTGAAACTGAGCAACATCACTCAAATTCCAACTAGTCTAAAACATCCGAATCTAAATTTAAAAGTAGCTTAAAACATAAATTAATTAAGAGGTGAAGCAACAATCCCTCTCTCTACAGATATATATCACATCTTAATCTCCACCCGAATTGATCACCTCACGCTTCATCCACTTGTCCACCACGACCCGATCACGAGCCCCTTTCTTCTTGGCGTATTCAACCATATATATATAGAGTAAAATAACTCTTATCATATCATGTTTTTTCTACTTTTATTACTTTTCGCCGGTAACGCAGAAATCAAATAATACATGCTACTAATATAAAAGGCAAAAAAAATACTTTATATTTTTAGATAACAACGATTTTAATTACTAGTATCAAATAGAGCTAGCTCATTCGCTTTTGATTTTCTCACGTTACACCATCCTGGTACGTACATTGCAGAGGAAGGCAATTATAATTTCGTCGGGTCTATAGTTCAATTTGTAGATGATTTAATCTATGTTTCTAAAATCTATTATTTTTATTATAAAGTAGTGTGAAAATTAGATGTTTTAGTAGCCTAGGGTTTTGGAGCACACTCGAATTGCTACGCATTTGCGCCATCTATATATTAGCTCATTCTTATATTGTATTCTTTCTTAGCGCGCCGTTTATCATAAATTCTCCTTCTTTTTTTGGTAGTACTACTAAAAAATTAAATATATTACCTGCTTCCACATAAATACCACAAAAAATCACAAAATATGTACTATTTTAGAACTCACGATCTTATACTAAAGGTTGCAATTTTGATACAAAGCCCAACACAGAGGGGAAAAAGGAGTTAACCAAATAATCTCTATACTATACCGACATCCATGAAGACCATGACTATGACTTACAAACAACTAAACAAAAATGGAAGTATATGAAAACATGAAGATCGATGTAATGATTAAAGAGTATTTTTCTCTTGTGTTCCATAACCATTCAACTTATCTTTAGATAAGCATGTACACTTGTATATCATAGAATTTTTTTGTAGCTGGTCTTTTAATAATCGAGATATTAAACTAGCCATGGGTCTTGGTTGACGGTAATCAATATTTTTCAGTAGATTTAATTTTTTTGGTTAAGACTGTATATGTATTAATGCAACACGGAAACGTAACACTTATATTAAGTAACTCAAAATACACAAAAAGAAATTCGAACAACTCCTCCGTTCAAAAGAATGCATGGAGACTGAGATGGATTGCATCCAATTAAAAATCAAAGTAATTAAGCTGACCATGAGTTGCATATAAAGTTGGCCAGCTGGTTTCTGTTTTTGTCTAATGTAACAGCCACTAGAAGCGCGACACGTGTTAGAATCTCATTTCAAAGGCCTCATCCTTTTATCCATCGGATATTTATCGTTGGCACAGTTTTGTTTGAGAAAAATTGAATTAATTGAAGAAACGAATGCTTTATATGCTTCTTCATTATCAACTACCAACAAACTAACTTAGTTAATTAGTAGGTAATGCTATTCTTGACTGACTAATTAATAACTAATTCATTATCACACGAGGAACCTAACACAGGCCATGTGAGATGAAACTTCAATTTATGAAATTATCATGTATTAGCAGCCCAAAATTGAATGGAGCAACATCACATAACAAACTTGATTAATCAATTAATTCCAGTTTAAAAAGTCAATGAAGATAATCTTTCACTTGATCATTACTCTTAACTGTTAGAAAAAAGCATAGCTACACGATATATCAGGAGAGACTAAACACATGCAAATCCGAATTTAAGTAGTTTAAACCAGAAATTAAGCTAGCTGGGAGTTTTTTCAATATCGGAACGTAGTTAAGCATGCAGTGAATGTAATTAAGTTTAACTATTAATTACACAAAATTAAGAAACGCCGACTTCACCGCCATGGGAAACATCGTCCTAGCTAGAAACGAATACAAGGGTTTTTGGCCAATGTGGTACATTGTCCTGCAAACAATACCAATAATCAAATATAAATTAATGAAAGAATAATACCTATTGAATCTATTTCTATATATATTCTCCAATCTTTTGCTCATGGGAAAAGGTAAAATCAGGAATCGTCAAATAAATAGCTCATAAATATTTGTCCTATATTAGTATATACTTGAAACACAAATATTCTTCTCATCCTAAATTGTCGACTCAAACTATTAATTTTAAACTCAATATCTTAATCATAAAAACTTCTACAGAAAATGATTAACACACACGAGTGCAAATAATCTATATTCATTACAAAAACGGAAATTAAATAGATCATAATTTCTTGAATGATCGATCCGGATAATAATTTCTTAACCAAAAAATTGCATATATGTAAAAAATAATTGAACACTAGTAATATATTAATAATTTTAAAATGATACTAAAAACATAAGAAATTAAAATTAAAGATTTTTTTATACGAGACCTATCAATCGTCAACAATATCAAGAAAAGATGAACCACAATGCCATTTTAGAATAAGGACGAAATTAGCATTGTGAGTTAGTTAAACAGTAGTAAATTAATGAAAGAAAAACACCTGATTTATAGTGAAGCACGGCCTTGATGCGCGACGGAGGCACCGTATAACTTGTCGTAGATCCACTCTCCTCCGCCGCCCACCTCCTTCCGTATGTTGAACCAAGGGCTTCCAAACACATCCGGCACTGAAATGACTACTTTGTCCTTGGGCTTAAAAATACCGTAATCAACCCACTCCAGAGGCCACGGCGCCTTCGGCCTGGAGTGTCCGCTGTGAATGTGATTATTGTCAAACACATTATCATATAAACAGACTAATTTCAGTACTTTAATTTTTGAAGGAGTGCTTGTGCTTCAACAAAGAAGAGAAGGCGAGAGAGAGATTAATGTGTGAAAATGTATTTTATTGTTCAACATCTAATTAAATGTATAAAGAAATTTCTGAACTTTTAATTTGGTTTTCTTAATTAAGTTACGCCACCCGGGTGTTGGCAGGGGAAGCAATTCTAATTTCGTTGGGTCTATTTTTCATATTGAAAATTATTTGAACTATTTCATAAATCTTTTAATTAGTAGTAGTATTTTTTAAGAATAATGTGAACATTACCATAATTTTGTATCAGTTAACACCCACTAGAAGTGAGACACGTGTAGAATTTGTAAGCTTTCGATATAATGATCATTTCAAAGGCCTCGTCGTTTTATCCATATATAGTGTATTTACAAGACTTGTCTATGAAAAACTGAATTAATTAATTTAGAACTACCAACAAAATTAGTTACGTAGTAGGTAATTAACAGCAATATTTAATAACTTGACCTGATTTTAAACAAGAAAACCTAACACAGTTGAGATGAAACGAAGCAACATCACATAACAAATTCCAACAGGTCGAAAACATCCGAATCTGAATTTAAAAGTTGCTTAAAACAGAAATTATTAAGAGGTGAAGAAGCAACAGAAAAGATATGCAATCATCCCTAGCTCTCTCTACAGATTTATGACATCTTCATCTCCACCAGTGTTGATGACCTCACGCTTGATCCACTTGTCCATGACGACCCGATCACGATCCCCTTTGGTCTTGGCGTATTGGAGCACAGTCAAGATGTTGCAGAGAGGGGTCGCGTAGCCGACCGAGAACACAGCAGGGTCTTCTCTCATCAGCCACGACGCGACCCCGACGAGCTCCCCATACATATTGAACCAAGGGGTCCCGTTCAGCTTCGAGATCGCCCCACTCACCTTCTTCTCCGCCGCGAACAGCACACTATTCGAAGGAGGCGGCCCGCGGTGGAACACCATCCAGTCGTGCTCCATCCACGCCGCCGCGTCCTCCAACGGCCACGGCGCCGCCGCCTTGATCGTCCTCTCCCCCACCTCCGCCCGGACATTCGCTACACAAATCCCCCAACGACCCTCCTGATCGCGCGAAATCGCCATCAGAACGCTCTCCTTCTCCGGAGGATATCGCGCCGTGGGGATCACCGGGAGCGGAGGCCCCCCAACAACCTTCAGCACGGCGAGATCGAGGCCGAAGCTCACCGCCGCCGGCACCAGCCTCACCGGCTCCTCGATGCCGTAGAAGAGAGCCGCGCTGCTGCCGATGTACGCTTTGCGGAGAGTGGAACCGCTGGATCTACGAAAGGTGGCGACGCGGCCGACGGCGCACGCGGAGGTGATGAGCAGCGTGGGATCGACGCAGACTCCGGAACCGATGGATTTGGTGTCGTGGATTTCGCGGTTGCCGGGAGCCACGAATGAGGTGCGGATTCCGGCTACCTTTTTGTACAAGGAAGCTTGGAGGTCTAGCAAGTGGAGATCGAGCTCCGAGAACGGAGATCCGCTCCCGGATAGGGTGGAGGAGTGGCGGCGCGTGGAGGTGGAGGCGAAGGGGGATTTCAGAGCTGTGGATAGAGATTGAGCCATTTTGAGAAACGGAATGCGAGATGCCATTGTTGGAGCTAGCTTGGTACCTAAGGTTTAGGGTTTTGGCGCATTTATTCTCCTTTTTTTTTAGGGGTTTGGATAAAGTCTAGTACAATCCCTTCTAGAAGAACATATTACCCGCTTCTTTTTGTAAATCTCATTTTATCATTTCATATCATAATAGTCGCTGAAGCTTTGATAGAAATTAACTTTAGTACTCGCTACTAAAATTGCAATTTTAATACAATCTCCAAAATTTGGAATAAAGGGGGAAAAAAGAGTTACAAAGGTGGAAACTAGCTCACGAGCAATGTGTTTAGGTGCAAACTAGCACATAATCTCATTAACCGTATATTTGTTTGTTTAAATACTAGTACAAGTTTGAACTATAAATAAATAAAAATAGATTATTTATTTAAAAAAATACGGTGTTACAAGTATCATGGATGTTCCTCCATAGTCCATATACATTAATTTATCACCTAAATTTCTTCCAAAAAGAATGAGTTACCTTTTTATCTTGTATACAGCTTTGATTTTTTTTTTTTTTTCCCTTTTTCAATTACTGTATTTATTTATTTACTTGATCTTTAGTCCTAAAAAGTAATCCATCTCTCAGCTCAGCCAGAACTTTCCGTAACACGGTAACAGGTTGGTTATGCAAGATCAAGATGCCTCGTTTCGCTGAAGAATAACATCGGCTGATGCAGCACGCTTTAGGCCTCCATTAGCCCCGTTTTCTGCAAAATATACGGCCAAATTTTCAGAAAAACTATGTTCCTAATGAATATTAATACAACATTAATTCTTAATTTATATCTTTAATATCACAAAACTCATATAAATGTTTCACTTGCTCAATTGTCTATATGAACTGAAGTTTGTTCCGATCAAATTAAATTTACCTGGAGACTTTGTTAACCCTTTTACTGGATCAAAACATCGGTACGTGTAGCCAATAAAACTCAGATCGCTTGTATTGTGAAACTGTCAGATATGGTAAAAGAACATATTGCAAATTAGTAAGTATTTCAGTAAATGCATGGTTGCTTATTTTGCAAAGCCATCTAAGAGCAAAAAAAATCACTTAGTATGATTAATAATCTACAGAAATCTCCTCTTTTAAACTTATAATTCATTTTCAATTAACGAAGTGAGATTACAGACCTTCCTCCTGGTCATTGAACGAGATATTTCTGGCTGGGAATCCACCTACATATCGATTCAGATTATATTAGAAAGCTTCTAATTAATTCGAGGCATAAACTACTGCACTATTGATTATGAAGTTTCCAAAAAGAAAATACTATGAAGTATCAGCAGGAAGTTGAACAAGCAAGCCTCTGTAGATCAAAACAAGTAAAATTTATCTCCACTAAATTAATTAGTTGTTTAGACATGGTAGTAAAAGGTCACTATAATTTTCACTAACCATCCCTTTCGGGCTGCATCATAAATTGTTAAATCAGAATCTGCATAATGAAGCTCTGAAGATTTAGACGGCTAGATTTGAGATGAATTAACTTCCATTCTACTTAGTAAATCATAATCAATAATAAAATGCTTAACTTCCAAAACAGGTAACAAGCATAAGTTTTATTTCTAAAATGATGTTTGTTTCCACTCCTTCATCTTCCCCAAAAAAAACTGGAAAGAGTTCAAAGGAAAGAAGAAAATGCACGAGCTGTACCTCATCGCGCTCGACAAAATTCTGGGTATCAAGCTCCCCATCCACCTCTGGTCTGTATGCAGCTTCCATGTCGTAGATATTATCCCACTGAATGTGCTTGAACCACGGATGAGCCTGAAGATAATCGAGACGCAAATAGAATGTTAGCATCAAGAATGTTTTTAATAAGTTTGAGATCATGGTAAGGAATAGCACCTTTATTTCATCCACCCCATTAGAGCCTATCCTATTATCTACATTGCATAGCAACCTACAGATCAGGTCCTTTGCTTCTGGCGTTAGCCTTCTGTCACTCGGGAACTTCAGGTGGTTTCTCCAGTGCACAATCTGTTTGGGATAATGAAGTAAATTTTTAATCTAACAAAGGGATCAAGTGTAATATTCATTAAGATCTCTAAGAACAAATTTCCATCATTTTAATAGACAATTTAAGACATCATATATGTAACCAGAATGAAAATCATCACATATCAAATCTCTGCAGTTTATAGTTTTTCAGAGGAAACTGATCAGTAGAATCTATGATTTTTGCCGCCAAAAGGGGATGTGTATAGTTTTAAGCCTTTGAGGAAATGTAGTTTCATCTGTTCAACGGCGGTTGAGTAGCTAATATAGCATAGAAATATGGAAAGAACAACGAGAAATCCAAGTATTTAAAGATATACCACCACATTCAAATCCCTGCAATACAGCTTGCATAAGTAAATAATTATTCCAGAAAGTAATTCAAATTTAACCCCATGAGGGAACTGAGATTTTTGAGCTATTCTATTACGTAACTAATATATATTGAAGAAACTGAGCATATAAAAATATGTGCAGGAACTAAGAGAGATCGATAGATAGGCACCTTTTTGCATGTTGTAACAGGATTATCAGAGTAGAATGGAGGATAGCCAATAAGCATTTCATACATAATAGTACCAAGTGACCACCTGCAAGCAGTAGCTTTCAACTTTTTATGATCACAGAACCATGATGAACAACAACTTTACTACTTTTCTATCAGTTACATAATCGTAGAAAAAATGAAGCTCAATTTCGTTGGAAGATTACGAATGACTGGAGAAGTGTAGAAAAAGAACACAAAAGTATACTGACACTTGAAGTGCAATGAGACTAACCAATCACACTCCACCCCATAACCTTTCCTAAGTAATACTTCAGGAGCAATGTAATCAGGCGTCCCAACAGTTGAAAACGCCTGTTACGAGAAAAGTAGTTTCTCAGAACAAAGCAGAACCGGATTGTATAGAGATAAACTAAACCTCTTAGCCTTCATAGAAGAAATATTCCCTTGCCTGTGTCCTCCTGCTCTTTTGCCAATGCTGCAGCTTTTCTTGGGAACTCTCCCAATGGCTTCCATCTTCTTTATCAGGGATGCAACCGTTCTCATTGCCTGGTTCCCCAGACTCTGTTCCATTGGTTGACTCTTTTCCATTTAAAGAGTCTAGATTTGAGCAGTCCAGGGACTTGCAGAGGCCAAAATCAGACAGCTTTAGGTGACCATTTTTGTCCAAAATAAGGTTGTCAGGTTTAATATCCCTGTGGAAAATAAGGAATGCTTATTCCACATAGACATAGTTTGTCGATCTCTGTGAACAGAAGCGTAGTATCAAATCGCTGACCTGTGTATGTAGTTGTGCTCGTGGATAGATTCTATAGCCAGAACAGCTTCTGCAATATAAAATTTTGCCATGGTTTCAGTTAAGACGTCCTCTCGCATAAGCAAAGTCATCATGTCACCACCTGGTAGGTACTCCATTACGAGATACAAGTACTCAGCATCTTGGAACGAACAATGAAGTTTCACAATGTACTCGTTGGCAACTTCAGCTAGTAAGTTTCTTTCGGCTTTGACATGTTCAACCTGAACCATGCAGAAACAACTTTCCAAGTAAGACTTCCTCATAATTGTGAAGTCAAGCTTTTCATCTAATTTGTTATGCTGTTATAGATTTTTCCCCGATAAAAGATTCTTATAGATGGAAAACGACGAATATGGAATGTGGATCTAATTTGACAGACAATAAGATTTACATTTGACATTTAAAATCAATTGCAATGAATGGAATTGTTGAAACCATAGCACTAGAAGCTTTAGGTGAATGGAGGAATGTTTAAGTGAAAAACATGCATTAACGTCGCTAAACAGGATACAATATTGAAGTCAACCAGATGTTATCTTCTTAATCATGTCAGTTTTATATTAGAGAGAGAGAATGCAGAGAAACTCGAGCAAATAAACATCAGCAGGTCTGGTCTTAAACATAGCCTTAGTGGGATGGAGAGGAAAACTTTCAGAATTTGATGTCAGACCTGTCCTCTTCTGACCATTTCTGACTTCTTCAACTTCTTCATTGCATATATATTTCCGGTTATTTTCTCCCGGCACAATATAACCTGTCACAAGTTCCATCCAAGAACCAAATCAGCAACAAAATCTATATCATTTAATCATATTATTAAGCAATAGAAGACTATAAAAAACTAATATCAGAGTATATAGAATTGAGTCTTGTTAACAATATTGAAAAAATCAACACCTATCTGTCATAAATCTATGAAACATGATATCAAGAGGGCGTCCTTACGAATCTCAATGGAACTCGTTGAGTTTCCTCAGTGACAGTTCATGAGGTGCATAAAGGCAGCGACATTAAGTATTACAAAAATTAAAATTAAAATTAAAAAAAAAAAAAACACGATTATGATCACACTGTAAACCTACTTTCGTGTAACACAAATCCTAATGTTGGGAAAACTTAGGCAAGCATAGTAATTGAAATTGTAAAAGGAAACTTTTGATGATGTGAATTGAACATATACAGTTTATGATGAGAATTATAAGTGAGTTAGTCTAATGTTAAACATGGAACTGCAGCTAAATAAATATATAAAAATCATAAACCTCTCCAAAAGCTCCTCTTCCAATAATTGTCAAGAGCTCAAAATCATTAACAGAAATTCTGTTTCGCCTCAAGCGCATGTATTCTGTCTCTTTGCGCTCCAACTCCTTCAAAATACTCTTCTGTTCTTCCTCAGAAACACCTGAAGTAGCCAACATCTTTTCCAAGAGTTGACGTCTGCAATTTGCAGAATAGAGTTAATAATTCATAGATGATTATGCAATTCGCAGCAGAACTCTGCATCTCCTCCAAAGAAAGTTAAAGAAATTCCCTCAGAAAATTATCAGAAATCTCAAAACTTACAATCATCTTTTGTTATTTCTCAATACTTTAAATTTATATCTAATTTTGCAAAATTGGTTAAGTATGGCAACATGCATGCACGATGCTAAAATTATTTATATATACAACGCAAAAAACACATAAATACGCACAATAAAACACATCTGCAACGATATTTACCTTTGCCTGCGTTCCTCGATGCATTTCCGCTGGCTCTTGTAATGATTCTCGATGAGTTTCTTGGCGGCGGCGGCTCGTTCGAGGGTGGAGACCGATGCTAGCTCCGTCGATTGCTCCTCCATTTCGTCCTCCCTCATCGCTGCCGAATTCCGCTTCGCCTCCGTGCCTATCACACGCTGATCGCAGCGTGAAATCGCCGGCGGAGCCTGAAGCGGAGGCCCGAGGCGGTGGGATCAGAAACGCAGGCGCAGTCGACCTTGGTTTGTTAGGGGAAGAGAATAATAAATTGTTAAAAAAATTTGGATAAATATTGGGTTTGCAGAGATGGAGTGCTTACGTGGCCGAAATTTGAGTTGGTCTCTTCTTCGAAAGACAATATTGTCGTGTTGGCATCATACAAACAATTCCCCTCGTTTTTTTTTTTTTTTTTTCATTTCGAAATTTTGACATAAATTGGGGTGTAATTAATAATGTGATACTAGTTGTTTGTTAAAAGAAGATCCACATTATTAATCTTATCTAAGAATAAGAATGCATCTCACAAAAAAAACATGGGAATATTTTGCTAATAATGATTAATGATGTCCAAACTTCACAATTTTGACTATATCCTTTTCAAATTCGTATTAATGACAACACTGTTGTTTTCTACTTCCCACTTCGTTCTCATTATTTCTATTATGCATTGTCATTTGGTACCCATTCATTAAACATTTTTCAAACTCATCTCATACATATTCAAACCCGATCCACTAAAATTTGGTTAAGTGGGTATCTCGAGGATACCGAACCACTACCATCCTAGATATAATTGTCAAGTGAACATTTAACTTCAGAAGACCATGTCGACTATTTGAAGCCAGGAATTGGGTTGTGTGACACTATGACAAAAAAGATGAAACATTCTACATACGTAGCAAAAAATATGTAGAGATACTTTTGATTGTATGGGAGCGTGTGTAAGAAAATAAAATATTCAAATTTATATTATAGTGTACTACACAAACAAAGTTTATTAAATCACTGAAGGAAAGTTGTTAGTAAATTATAAGAATACAAATAGTTGTAAAAAATGTCAATAAATAATAGTAACAAGAAAAGTCGTCGTTTGGCAAGTGTGGTTGAGGCCCTTGAGGACCTTTCACAGAGGGAGAACTAATCCAGTCCACTCAAAACTCAATACACCAACTCGCCCAAACTTTTCTACTAGGATAAAATTTCAATAACTTCCATACATTTTTATTCATATAGAAAGATCAAATTCTGCTACACTAATAATTCTTGATGGAAGTCATTACTCCCATCGTCTCCCTCGTGAGTTGTTTGATCGATTATGTCTTCAAAAGAGTAACCACCACTGAAAATCTGGATCAAAGAATTCATAATCTTGAGACAACTCTAGAGGAGCTGACTGAGGTGAGAGATGACTTGCAAAAGCAAGTGGATCAAGCAGAGTTAAGGGGGCTGACTCTTTCCAGCCAAGTCAGAGGGTGGCTAGCAAGAGTAGAGGAAGTCGTAGCGCAAGTGTCAATGATAAAAGAAGAAAGACAAATATTTGAGAAGAAGCAGTGCTTATTGTGTTGCAACACCAAGTGTTTGTTGAGGCATGAGCTTGGCAAGAGAGTCGCAGAGGAACTCGATCGCGTCAACGACCTCAAGGGGAAAGGGAAACTGGAAGTTGGATTGCTGCTCGTTCCTGCTGTCGAGATCCCGAGCATGCCGGTGGTGGGGCTTGATCTCATGTTGGATAGAATCGGGCGGCTTCTGATGGAGGATAATGTGGGGACGATTGGATTGTATGGGATGGGCGGTGTGGGCAAGACCACTCTGCTCAAGAGCATCAACAACGGCTTCTTGAACCCGGATCATGATTTCGATGTGGTGATCTGGGCCGTTGTGTCGAGGGATTTTGTGATTGAGAAGATCCAGCAAGCGGTAGGGGTGAGGCTCGGGTTGTCTTGGGATGAAGCTCAATATCAAGAACTGAGAGCAATGAGGATACACAGCATCATGAGAAGGAAGAGGTTTCTGCTGCTGCTGGATGATGTTTGGGAAGGCCTTGATCTTGAGAAGATTGGGATTCCAGCACCCGACAAGGCGAATAGGAGCAAGGTGGTGTTCACGACGCGCTCCATGGAGGTGTGCAGCGACATGGATGCCGACTGCAAGCTCAAGGTGGAGTTCCTCAACGAGAGTGAATCATGGGAGCTCTTCCAGCAGAAAGTTGGAGCAGCTGAGGTAGTTGAATCACCCTTGATATTGCCTCATGCTAGGGCCATGGTTAGGAAATGTGGAGGGCTTCCACTTGCTCTGGTGACGATAGGAAGGGCGATGGCGAACAAGAAGAGTGAGGAGGAGTGGAGGTATGCAGTCGAGATACTTCACACAACTCCCTCACAAGTTCGAGGGATGGAAGATGTGTTCAATCTTCTCAAGTTTGGCTATGAGAGCCTTGGCAGTGACAAGCTGAGGTCGTGTCTGTCGTATTGTTCGTTGTTTCCAGAAGACTACGAGATTGAGAAAGAGCAGCTAATAGAGTATTGGGCAGGGGAAGGCTTCTTGGGAAATGGCAGCAACCAGCTTCACATCATGGGGCATGCCATTATTGGATCACTGAAAGTCGCATGCTTCTTGGAAACTGGTGAAGATCCGTCACGGGTTAAGCTGCACGACGTGGTGAGGAGTTTCGTGCTGTGGACTGTGCCCGAGAAACGGTTCGTGATGCAGGCGAGCCAAGGCCTAACAGAAGCGCCATCTGGTGAGATTTGGGAGCAAGCTGAGAGGATCTCTTTGATGGATAACCAGATCACAGAATTGTCTCATTCACCTAATTGTCCCAATCTCTCAACCTTACTGCTTAACTGGAACAATGGCTTGAGCAAATTCTCTGATGCCTTCTTCCAAAACATGGCAGCTCTCAAGGTTTTCGACTTATCCTTCACCAGCATCAAAGAGCTTCCTCCAAGCATCTGCAGATTAGCCGCGATTCACCATCTTGATTTGTCGGGAACTAAGCTAACCACACTGCCAAGGGAGCTGGGGTCTCTCACAAACTTAAGGCATTTGAACTTGCAGAGAAATCCCTATCTAAGAACAATTCCACGCGAAGCAATAGCAGGGTTGTCTCAGCTGCGAGTCTTGAATTTCTACTACAGCTATCACGGTTGGGAGATGCAAACCACCGGTGCAGATTCTAGTGAGCTAAGGCTTGCTGACTTGGAACGCCTGAGCAGCCTCGAATCTCTTGGGATCACTGCAACATCTTTGTCTGCTCTCAACAATGTGTCGCGCAGCAGATTCCTGCGCAGACGCATACACTACCTGTACATCACGGAGTGTGAAGGTCTGCATCAACTACCACTATCATCATATGCGGGAGATGGTGATCAACTACGAAGGCTTAGCATCAACAACTGCATGGACCTTAGGTACTTGACCATCAACGAGGCCGCAGGTGACAATTGGCTTCCCAATCTCGAGATCTTGGCCCTCAATGGCCTTCCTAGACTCATTTCGGTATGGAAGGACGTGGTTAGTCCCGTGCGTATGCTAAACCTCAGATGCGTCAACATTTGGTATTGCGACAAGCTGAAGAATGTTTCTTGGATGTTGAGGCTTCCCAAGCTTGAGATAGTTTACATATTTTACTGCAAAGAAATGGAACAAGTGATAAGGGAGGAAGATGTGGTGGGAGAGGATTACTCAAATGCATTTTCTAAGCTGAGGATCATGTCTATAAGAGATGCACCTAAGCTGAGAAGCATCTGCAACAAGGCTATAGTTTTTCCTTGTCTGAAGAGGATTGCTGTTATAGATTGTCCAAAGCTGAGGAAACTTCCACTCAAAGCACACAATGTTTCAGAGTTGCCAACAGTTTACTGCAACAAAGAATGGTGGAGTAATTTGGTGTGGGATAATACTGATACCAAAGCTACCTGCTTCCCTTACTTCATGGAAGAATGAGAATCTCCAAACTCACGCATCTCTTTCAAAAAAAACAACCATTAATTCAGTAATATTTTAAAAAGATGCTAACGAACCACTAAAACCATTTGTCCATTTCACCTGAAGCGCGACTCTTTTGCTTCTCTTTTTGTTTTCTTCTTTTCAGATTGTGATTTAATTTGCATATACTTATGATTAGCAGAATTTGTCCAACTTTTTGTCCCCAACATTTAGCAAATTATTTTCTGTTCATGAATTTAAAGCATCCCTCTATAGCAGAGCTGGAAAAAAACCACAAACTACATACAAACAAAAAACAAAGCATGTCTGTGTGTAATAGTTTATAGTAAGAGCAAGAACCAAAGGTCCAAAACAAAGAAACAACATACCATGCTTCATTATCGGACTAGAAACCAGCCTAAAGAAGTGTTTACTCTAAAATTTTGTGAAGCAAGGGCTTGCAGGTGATGGGAAGTCCAAAACCTAATGAAAATAGGCATGGTATTGATATTTGATGGCATTACATGTGGGACTGTTCTACTTGTTCAAGAAGTGCAGTTTTAGCAAAACCTAGACTTTAGGAATACTCACTTGCCAAACATATATAGATGCTAAGGAACTTCAAATTGGTGCTAAATCACTGCAAGGAATTATAGACCGTGAACACACAACACAAGCGTCAAGTTTGGAGGTACTTTCTGTTCTGAATAACCCATAAAATAGACACCCAATGGTCCTGCATGAAGAGTGCAACAGCCATAAAAGAAGCACTTGATTAGAGATAACGATAAACTATCAAATCAAGTTTTTGATTAAAAGCATTATCAGTCACACAAAGAGCCGAAGCTAAGTAGCCAATTCACCATGCTGGAAAGGGCATCAGCGATAAGCTCAAAAGGCAAGCACCAAATATCAATGTGCCATTAATTTCAGCAAGGTTTCCGCAGTTATTACTGTAAAATTCTAAATCTCTCACCAGTGGTGTTACATTAATTCAGCATATTATTGATCTTCCTTGAAAATATTCAAATTAGAAAGAGAACGGTATGAATATTCGGACAAACTTGAAGAACAAATTTGACAAAAATCTCGGGAAGAATTCCCATGCAATGAGCTGAAATGGAGGCATGAGGGTGATCCATCATCTAAAGAGTTACATCCTTGCTTCCACCAAATCACTTGCTCTCGGCATCATATATATCTGATCTGAACAAGCAATTAAGGAAGGACAAATAAAAGAAACAACTAACACTAGATATATAAGCTGGAAATATTTAGGAAAAAAGATAAACTACTATGTGAACGGAGTCAACTGTATAAGACCTTAGCTCCAAAAATGAAATTCTAACCAGACTTTCCTAGTGTAGATCAACAAAGAATCTCGCTGAGGACTATAGTTGCAACTTGCAAGCCAAATTGATAACAACGCATTTATCCAAGTAAACTTAGTGGTCACTCGAAAACTGCACAATTACCATTTTCTGAATATGAAATATCATATAACTATATAAGTGGAAGTGAACAAGCAAATAAGGACATTTGTTAAATAAGCTTCTCCATAATCAGAATTATCCTTATCTCCATAAAAGATGTATCACCAAATGCCAAAATAACGGTCCCAGACCGAAATTTAAAAAAAAAAAAAAAAAAAAAAAAAAGCATAAGTGTCAAATAAAACAGGCCCCATCATTTTGATTAAGGAACCGGATCAGTTAGAAGAAAAGACAGGGTTGACCAAACCAGTAGGAATAATTATAACAATTGGTACCCAATTTTGGTGTAAAAGATCAGCTAATATTCATCATATTCAGCCCCTATAATGCTTCTTCATTCCATAATCATACATCAAAAGATAGGAGTATCAAAACTAACCCACAGCCAGGGTGGAAAAGAATGGGATCCAACTCCTCTTCGTTGTGCAAGGGTTACTGTAAACACAGCCAAAGCTAAAACTACATTGATTTACATTGAGAATCTGCATCCTAACAGGTTCGAGAATCTAAGATTTTCGAAGTCCCCATTGTAAATTGCCAGATTCTCTCTTCTCATAGCTAGCTAATCTGGAGTTACTAAAATACTAACAAAGAGATAATAACAACACATATTTCCTTTTTCCTTATCAAAAAAAAAAAAACACATACTTGAAGGCATTTTCCCCTCTTACTCAGCTAAGATTAGCAGCTGCAGCAGCAACAATGCTCACATAGATGAAACTCAAATTCAGCCCCCCCAACATACTCATTCCTCACACACACACACACGAGCACACACAGAGACATGAAGGATACACCAAGTACATTCCATGCGCGAAAGCTCCTGCCAAGACTGCGGTGAACAATCGATCCCTCAAAACCGGTTTATGCCGGAGTGTAAGCCGAACTGCCACCAATCAACGCAATTAGGGGAAATTACATCAATTGATTTGTACGGCACCAAAATATACACAACAATAGAAGAGGATCGACTTACTGAGAGGAAGAACAGGGGCATAGATTAGAGGAACTAGAAATTTGAATTGAGGACCTTTGTTTTGCCTCCTGACGACGCCTCTTTACAGAAAAAAATTACGGTGTTCAACTCGATGCATATATTGAATTGAAATGAGAGAAATTAATCAGAGTGAAATGCAAACTTACTGGGGATTCGGATCAGATGGCGGCGGAGCCATAACAACTTCTGGCTCTGGCTGGCGGGTTTTTTGGTACCGGAAATGTGATCGACGCTAACTATGACTCGCTTGAAAGGGAAAATAGTAGTCGAATAGAAAAGGGGAATTTTGTGATCCTAAAATTGAAGACAAAAACAAAAGAAACTAATTGAGTGTATTTCTCCTCAAGAAAAGAAAATCGACTGTATTTTTTCGACAAGACCTAATTGCGTGCATAATGAAAACGGTTAACGGTGAGAAAAAACAATTGTAATTCTAAAATGTTACTAGTATCTTTTTGTTTTGTTTTTTAATTATAATTGCGAGAAATTACAAATTCAAAAATAAAGATTATGTGAAATTACAAATTCGGAGATGGTATTGCAATTCAAACATTTTAAAAAATTTGTTAAATTACAAATTCAAAATAATAAAATTATGTTATTTTCAGCAATTAATTCTCAATAAAATAAAATATGGTAAAACATTGGGTACTGAATTTTACAGTTTTACCTTTTTTGTTTGATCATACAAAAGAAAAAAATTATTATGTGATAGTTGTATGATCAAACAAAAAAGCACCATATTGTATTATCACAAGGGGTGGGTCGGTACGGTATATTGAAGTTTAATTTTCGTCATACCATATATCTTATTGAAACTTTTGTTATACCGATCTTCAGTATATCGAAAATCTCGGTATGTCATTTTCGCATATTATTATCATACCGATTGTTCGGTATACCGTACCGAAACGTATGGTAAATACCGAAATCTTCAATAAATCTATATATACCGAAAATAAACTTCAAGTAAACTAAAAATAGAGTTATATTAAATTAAAATATATATATATGTTCATATAAAATTTTCATATAAATATTATAAAAAAATAAAATTTATAAATATTATAAAAAAATAAAATTTAAATTTAAATATTTAAATTTTAAATATTACGGTATATACCGTAATATCGGCACATACCGGATTGTCAATAATACCGAGATAACGGTATATATCGGAAAAATCGGTATATACTGAAGTTCAGTACAGTAACGGTATATTAACGGTATCAGATGTTTCATACCGTTGTTGTGCCGAAATCGACCGGTACGGTATCATACCGTACCGAAAATTACTGATATCGAAAATTTCGGTATTTTTAATATTTTTTCGATACAATAAGTGCGGTATACAGTATTTTCGACATATTTCTCCAGCCCCAATTATCACATAGACGCTCCGTAGCCCAATCAATGTAATTCCGATCGGGGTTCAAATAACTTTTAGAAATACACTATTTTAGGCTTTACATTTAATTTCTTCCTTTATTTTTCCTAAAATCCCAGCCTCAGGTGTCGAAAAGCACCGTATTCCTCCATCATTCAGCCCAATATGTCTCTTTTATACCACCTTTGATAAGAATAGTTTTATTTTTTCTGTCTCAATTAAACTCTAAGCATCCTTTAGTTTAATTTTGAAGTCTAAAATACCCTTGTCTTACATATTTGACTTTTTATTATAATACTCCCTCGGTCCACAAAGAGTGTTCCACTTTGTGGACGGCACGAGTTTTAATGAAAAGTAAAAGAATTGTGGGAGTGGGAAAATGGTCCCACCATGTGATTTAATAAAAAGTGAAAGATATTGTGTGAGTGGAGTAATGGTCCCACTACTTTTTTGTCAAATAAGAAAAGTGGAACACTCTTTGTGGACACCCAAAATAATAAAATTGGAACACTTTTTGTGGATGGAGGGAGTAGTATATTTTTTCCCTTGGTTTATTCCTTCACTTTTTCTTCTCTTTTAAGTAGTAGGAGTATTAATTATATTTTCTGCTTCAGTTGGACTCCAAACAGAAATGAGTGGAACGCAACAACCCTAGTCATAAATGACTAAGTCAACCGTACGTGATGCATCAAGGAAATCTGAACGGATAATTGATTGTGACTTGAATCTTAGAAATTCAACAACCCTTTCTCAATATGAGTGGTTTGGAAATTATTGGTAAGATTCTAAGAAAATTAAATCATTCGGTGATAAGTCGGCAACACAGTTGTCAAGTGCACATACATAGCTTATAGTTATTGGTGACGAGTGAAGCATGCTTCTGTATAAAGATTAAAGACACAAGAAGATAAACCTTGGGCCAGCCAGCCCATTAATTGGTTGAGACTCTTCAGACAACTACCCTTTTTAATCCGTATATAAAAGTCGCAATGTTAATAAATCATGATTCAAATTTATTTTCAATTCTACAATTTATTGATAGTTATAGTTATAAACATGTCACTGAATTACATGTTTAGATAATTAGATCTCCATCTTGACTTATTCTACGGTGAAAGAGAATGTTTTAGACGAGAAGGTTCTCTAATTAATATACTCTAGTTAGTTTTGCTATAGTTCTTTTATTTGTCCGTTAATTTCAATTGATGACTTTCTATTTTTTTCACATATTTTTGAAATCAATTAATATATATATATATATATATACATATAAATATCTTAAAAAAACTTATATAATAAGATGCAACGTATCTTAATTATAAAATGAGTGGTGCTATTTGGACATAGTATGTCCGGCCATACAATGAGTTTTTTTTGCAAATCGGATCGATTTAGTTTAGAATCGATTTATTTATGAAATGAAAGATATTATTCCATAAATATCTTTTACATAAATTTGTTTTTCATTATTTT
The DNA here is from genome assembly GCA_036873715.1 of Salvia sclarea. Classification (NCBI taxonomy): domain Eukaryota; kingdom Viridiplantae; phylum Streptophyta; class Magnoliopsida; order Lamiales; family Lamiaceae; genus Salvia; species Salvia sclarea. The sequence continues at coordinate 5,848,170 of JAYJMF010000002.1, read as the reverse complement.
ATTTTATTTAAAAAAGAGATTAATGTCTAATATAGTATTAAAACTATGCCAGGGATTAATTGCATAGAGAAATTCAAATTCAAAAATTTTAATTTCAATTTGAAACCAAATTATAAATGTGGAAAAAGGTTAAACTGAAATATAAGTAGGACACTATTTTTTGAACTTAAATTACAAATAATTCATTAAGATTATGCATTAAAATAGCCATGTATGACTGACCATATTATGTCCGAATAGATTTATTGTTATAGAATATATTTCAAAGACCTTAAATATACATCTTGAATTCAACATCATTTCAGTTTATATTTACTAGGAAATGACCCTAAAAAGGAAAAGGTGGTCAGAGTTCAACAACAACATATAATATCCAAAGTCATGTTGAGAATTAGAAATAATGAACAAAATTGAAAATTAATGCATAAGGCTCTATATGTTTCCGTAAAAATGTTGAGTCAAACATTTTGAAATCCATTAATTTTGCGAAACATATTCAAACAATTTGGATCCTCATTTTTCATAAAGGTTGCATATGTTTTCGTAAAAATGGTGAGTGAAACATGTAAATCTTACAAACATGAACATGTACATATCTATAAATTTTCCGGGACAAAAAATAAATATCGGTTGTCACGTTAGGAAAGCATAACCTGAACAAAATTTATTAATTAGCATCAGCATACAATGCAGAGAAGCCACCAAAAAATGCAATCTGTCTCGTTACATTACATACATCCATAAATGAACAAAGCACAATCTATAATCTACAGTCCCCTTAATTTACCAAAAAAAAAAATACATGTATATCAGTGAAAGACTAATTAGCTACAACAGATAAAATCAATGAATTACACTACATTGCAAAAACTCGCTAGGTAGCTAGTTTATTCTCCCACACACGGCTCACTTAAGCAAGCCATGGAAAAAAAAATCCTAAATCGCGATCAACAACTCTACTACTGAAATTTAGTGCCGGCGAGATTATGATGCAAGAGCTTGTGCGCAATCCGGTCCCTCGCATGCACTGCCTCCTGCGACCTCAGCGGATTCTCCGGCACGATCTGATCGTCAAAGAGCTCGAACCTCATCTCCGGCGCGATCCCCTCCCCATTCATCTCGCATATATTATGCAGCACGCAGCAGGCCCCGAGCACGACGGGCAGATCCGCCAGCTTCATCTCCGTCCGCTTCAGCAGGCAGCTCCACCTTGCCTTGAGCCGCATGAACGCCTCCCTCGCCACCCCCTGCACCTCCGAAACCTTCTCGTTGAACGCGTGCTGCGTCCACGTCAGATTCTGGTGCGCGTACGGCACCAGCAGCCAGTCCTCGAGAGGGAAAGCGGCATTTCCTACGATCCACGTGTCAGACAGCGCGCCGTGGAGGCTGGCCCGCCCGAAGAGGGCGGATTTGTGGAGGACCTGCTCGTCTGTCATGGACCCCGGCCACCCGACGCATATGTCGGTGAATGCGCCGTTGTGGTCGACGACGCCCTGGAGAGTTATCGAGTATGTGGTCTTCTGGTTGCGCTCGGTGTGGCGCTTGTTGAAGTAGGCGGCGACGCTGACCTTGGGCGCGATGATGGGGATGTGCGTGGTGTAGATGGCTCCCCCGACGTCTGGGATGCCGGAGAAGGACTCGAATTCGCGCTTGATCGCGGCGGCGCGTGTGGGGTCGGGCCAGTGGAGGAACTTGGGCATGAGGACGGAGTGGATGGCGGTGCAGACCTCGAGGACGAGCTTGTGGCAGGTGGAGATGCCGAGGCCGAAGCGCTTCGAGACCTCGCGGAGGGCCTCGCCCGTCGCGAGGCGCCACACGCAGACCGCCACGCGCTGCCGCACCGGGATGGCGAGGCGGAGCATGGTGTCCTTCTTCGTCACCACCGACTCCAGCTCCTCGCAGATCATGTCGAACGTCGCCCGCTTCATCCGGAAGGCCTTCTTAAACTCCTCGTCCGGGTAGTCCGGGCTGCTCACCAGCTCCCACCACGCCTTCGACCGGGTCTTCACCCACAGCCGCCGCTGCCCCCCCGCCGCCGCCTCCTCCTCGTCCGGCTCCGGCCGACCCCTCTTCACTACTAAATACGAGTCCTCCATATATATGTCAGTTAAGTTTTTTATTTTTTTATGGTGTTTGGAATTTAATTGGAGGAAGGGGATTGAATTGGTTAATATAGTGAAGGGAATTATAATGGGGAGACAGGTATGAAATGGAGTAGAGATGTGAACGCGAGGGAGATGGAGCGCGTGAGACACGGTTGGGGGGAAGATTCTGGAGTGGGGTGGACGGTGGGGACGGGGGTTCGGGTTTAATTAGTTACGTTTCGATTTGATACGATGAATTTAATTGTGGTAACGCGGTTGGGTTGGGTCTGATGAATCTGATGGGTTTTGTGCAGACACGGTCTGGGGAAAGGGGGAGGAAGCTCTTTGGGGGTATATGTGTAAATAGGTAAAGGAACTGTGGGATGACGTCAGTCAACTTTGGGAATGCCGGGAAAAAAGGGATTTTTGTTCGCTTCTCTATTTTTGGAAAGGTCAGTTGGTACACTGTTGGATGTACACATGCTATAACTGGAAAGTATCAGACTTTCTTGGATATTTTTTAGGATAAATCTATTTAGCAACAATGTGGTGATCATAAAATAGTTTAATAGAGAAAAAAATGGTTTATTGAAAACTTTTGAATTGAAATAAAAATGAATTGATTATTTTATTATAAATATAGATTAATTATTAATAATAACTAATAATTTTAGTTTTTATTTAACATTGTAAATTCAAGAATATGATTTTAATCTAACTAACATGCTAGCTTCCATTTATCGATGCAAATTTATTAATATGATTTTTAATTTGACATTCAAGTTAGGAAATAACAATTATCGAATATAAATTTAACTTAAAATTTAAAATAAATTAATGTTATATAATATTTAACACTTAAAACCACTAATTTTGCCTTTGTGTGGGTAGCCATAATGTGGCTGTTTAGCATCACACTTTTTTTTTTTTTTTAAATATAGTGTTTCTTTTATCACGAATTATGAATAGTATAACATATTTTCGTATTGAAAGTAGATATAAATTACAATATTTTTGTTGATGATGTACAGAGTACGGAAAATTGGGAAAGTAATCAATCCCCAATTTGTGAAAAACGTTATCTTGAACTATTTTTTTTATACAAAAAAAACTCTGCATATAACATAACTAACTGCATACACATTTCTAGTGAAGAAATCTGGTCACCGTTTAAATTGATTTTTATGAGACCTAGATGTGACTATATGACATGTAGGCTTGTTGTGAAAAAAAAAACTGACTATGAAATAAACATGTCTAAACTCTTTCATAACAAATTAATTGATCTTGGTTACTTTTTTTTTCACAAATCTAGACTAAATATTTACTCCATAGCGTTTAATTGAGTTGGCCATACAAACCAGATATTGAGTGTATATTCTTTGGATAAATTTTAATTTGGACAGAAAAATAGTAAATCCTTTAAATATTTTATTATTTTCTTAAATAAGGGACTATTATGCATTTATGTGATTAAAAGTAAAAGCTTAATTTATGGAGAATCTTTATCTCTTAGATCAAAAAGGGATTTCGGGCTTGAAAACTAATTGTGGATTTTTCTGGATTGTAGTTTGCAGATTAGCAACTTCTCCTGACATGGGTTGGACTTGGACTATAAAATTGGCTTCGGCTTAAACAGTTTATGGTTTAGAAACAAGATTTAAGACACTTGAGCTTAGAGAAAAAGGACTGGGCCTTTGTAATAGGCTCGGATAGGACTTTTAAACATATATTGGATCTGGGTAAATTGAAATGAAATAAATGGAAAATATAATGTGGATTTAATAGCATAAGATTAAATAAAATAATTGGAAAGAGAAATGAGCAGGATTGATTAATCCGACTAGAAGTCTAGAACCAGTATTTATATGGATGCAAAACTCAGGTATAGCGTTGAGACTCGTAGACAAATAATCGATATGATAAATTTGGATCACTACAACTATTAATTATGTAGTTTTATTACTAATAAACATGTAAAACTCAATTACGCAATGTATCTCATTTTTTTTTGAATCTGATGTTTTATCTGTACAAAATTATTTCGATTTTATTTATGTACCAGTTTTTTCAGCTTGTATTACTATATTCTTCTTACAGAGAGAGACAGAGAGAATTAGTGGCACTCTGTGATCAAAAGTCCTCAGCCGTGAAATAGTTTTTGTCGTTGTGTGGTCTTTTTTAATTCAACAAATGAAAAATAAAATCCACCAACTAAAATATTTGACAGTTTAAGCTCGACTCCACCCATGGCTTCTCTGCTGAGCCCACCTCTAAGTTTACCCCTCAACAAGGTAACTAAATGTATTACTACTCATGTTTTTTTTTCTGGATATGCTGTTCTTCACTGATTTATTGCTATTTGAATTGTACTTCGTAATGTAATTTCGAGATTAGTTTATTCGATTATTCAGAAAATCAACTAAACAAAGCGGAGAATTGGATTAATTTCAACTTTTCTGCCCTTTTTGTGCTTTTAATTTAGTATGGAGCTTCTCCAGATTAAGTGAGTGGCCACCACCTATTAGCTGATTTCATGTAATTATACAACTGGTAAAAGGGATTTTCTAAAGTTCCTCTTCGAACCTGCTAGAATTAGTTCCTGTCTCAGACGATGTTTAGAGATGGTGACTCTATCTTTTATATGCCTTTCTGTTTTGCCTGTATAAATCTTAGAACCAGGATATGAGTGATCAACCTGATCTTTTTCGTCTAGATATAGAGAAGGAATAGTATTCTTCTGTAAGTCACTATTTAGGTTAGCTTCAGTTGATGCCGATAACAATAGGGTGGTGCTATTTTTAGAAAATGCATTGGAATCATTCTATTGCATATCTTCTGGGTGAAAGTCCATCCCAAGCTTGAGTAACATCATATGGATTTAATCTTAATCTTAAGTTGGCTAGCCTAAATGGATTTCTATGCTAATGTTAGAGCGCAAATGAATCGAACTGGTACAAGCAAAGTCCAATTTTATGGAGGGTTATTGCCACTCTAGAAGTGTACTGGTCTGTTTGTTGGAAAGAAATAGGAGAGCCTTTGAATACTGTGAGGAATCCCTTGAGGAGGTGTTGGATAGGGCCAGATTTAAGATTAGCTTGATGGTTCTCAATACATAAATATCATAAATCCTCCTTGTGATGTTGTTAGAGATTGTAGTGATATGCTCTTGTATGACTTACTGTTCCACTGGGACCGCTTGTCCATCATACCACCCTTTTGATTTGATCGACTAAAACATTTATTTCTTGTTAACTTTCAAGAAAAAAGAAAAAGAGAAAAGAATCGGACTAGTAACTGAATGAATGGATACGCTCATCTTTACTGGAAATCTGGATTGAAGTGAAACCTTTTATATGCCACTATGTTCATTCGGGACTCGTTTGGTTATGTTTTACCTTTAACTGGATTACTTATTTCGACCTTTTCTTTGGGTCCTCCATCTTTAAGGCAAATGATGGAAATCTAAGAGCTCTTGCTACCAAAACACTGTCAAAGAGAGATGTGATCTTCAGAAAAAATGCTGGGCGGAATGCGCAATTTCCCGCGATAAAAGCCAAATCATCCTTGGAGGCAGATGTGCTTGATAAAGATTCTGTTGAGGCAGTTGATAACAAGGCTGGTAAACTTTTCTTCATCTTTCCTTTTGCATAACCAATTTCCGATTTGCAACTTCTAGGATTGGTATTTGTCATCTTCTATATATATCTAAGAGTTTGAATTACCTTATTTTCCAAAACAATGTAGCTATTTACTAGAACGATTCTTGAAATAACAAAGATACCAAGTGTAGTGCATCTCTGTTGCCAAAACCATTATTGAATGTCCATGAAACAAATCCAATCTTGAAGAGAGACAATGGCTTTCGAGTCAAGTTTCTCTGAATCAATGACACGATGGACTCATCTTAGTTTGTACTGATCATATCGTGTATTTTTGAAGTGTATGCTAGCCATCTTTAATAGATTTAAGCTCGTGTAAAGCTATTAGAAAGCTCATGAAGAAATTTCATAAAGAGTGACAAAAGTTGTTGTGATCTTAAAGATTTTGGAGTTGTCGGCATGCACCATGTCGGAATCTTGTGTGAGAATCTTGAAAGGTCGCTGCACTTTTACCAGAATATTCTTGGTAAGCTCCCTTCTGCTTCAATGTGATAAACTTACCATTCTTTTTCAGTAAAAAAAGAAAAATCCTGAAATCTTTCTTGCGTGACAAATAGGTCTGCCAATAAATGAGGCGCGCCCACACGACAAACTCCCATATAGAGGTGCTTGGTTATGGGTTGGCCCTGAGATGATCCATCTCATGGAGCTCCCGAATCCCGACCCATTAACCGGACGCCCGGAACACGGTGGTCGAGACCGCCATGCCTGCTTAGCAATACGAGATGTGTCCAAACTAAAAGATATCCTCGATAAAGCTGGTAGCTGTGTGGGTTATATGTGTACTATTTTTGCGCTGTAGGAGACATTCGGGCTCATATTGTGTGTGTTTATGTTTTCAGGCATCCCCTATACCCTTAGTCGCTCTGGGCGGCCAGCAATCTTCACACGGGATCCAGATGCCAACGCGCTTGAGTTTACACAGGTCGACGACTGATGCATTTGTGAGTAGTAGCAGTTTATACTTGTTGTTTAAAGATTATATAGGGAGAAGAACTTCTCATATGGCTTCTAAAGGTTGGAACTGTGGATAGTGATGCAATCCTATATCTCAGGTATCGTATATATATTGAAAAGTTCCTGCGTTGTGATGCCATTAATGTAAATGTAAGAAATAATGCAGTTGTTGGTTTTACCCTGCTTCTGTTGAAATGTAATTTCAATATGTAATGCTTGGATTTGGATTTATTTTTATCTTTGGGCTTAGGAACATAGTTTTTGGATTTGATTATACGATATAATATAGCAAATACATTTGTATATTAAGATATTTGATAACTGATAAAATGGCTATAAAGCCACATTAACACACACTAATAAATTACTTAATGTGCTTCATTTGTCCGATTAACGTTTATTGTTCTTGAATTTCCTTCAGGGGAACTCAAAGTTTGAATTAAGTCCGATTGATATCTAATAGAGGATAATTCCATAATATCCTCAAGATCTCCACAAGATTGTTATTTTCTTAATTTTGTACATATTTCCTTATTTATCTTATTGTATTCTCTTTATATT
>JAYJMF010000002.1:5828611-5840806 GCA_036873715.1 Salvia sclarea | reverse complement strand
TATTGAAATCTACACGGGTTTGGGTGGGTAATTAGCGGGTATTACCCAATGGGTTCGGGTCGGGTTTGGGAAAAAAAATTACTACCCGTGACGGGTTTGGGACGGGTATGGGTTTGAAAATTTTAGACGGGTATGAGTTTGGAAAATGCTTAATGGGTGGGTACCCGACCCATTGTCATTCCTAGTCATGATTGGTTCTCCGTTCTTCACATAAAATAAGGTTTTCATTTGAACCTCTGCCTATATATATATATATATATATAACAATGAAACGCCTATAATAAGCCTAAAAATCCTTCAAAATATAGAGAATTAATTGTCTCAAAATACACAAACTTTGACTATTTTCTAATTTTGTACGAGAACTTAAAAATCCGCCTCTAAATACACCAACTTGGCACGTCATAATCAATTTGGGTGTAATACAATTTCATGTGAAAAATCAGAAAAAAAAAAATGATTTTTTGTGTATTTAAAAATAATTTTTAAAATTTGCATACAAAATCAGAAAATGACCAAAATTTGTGGATTTTGAGCAATTAATCCAAAAATAAAATATGTAAAATTTTAAAATGATAGAGAATCTCACAAAAGGGTGGTTACAGAAATCAATTTTCTTTTTTGAGTTGATACAGAATTGAATGCTAAAAAGTTAAATAGTAAAATTAATAAGGTTCCTATAATAAACGTGGGGCAGGCACTCCATCCAAAGTCCAAACAATGCTTTGTGTGAGAGCCGCAGGCCGCACCAACACTCTCTCCCTCCACTCCACTCCGCCGCCTCTCCGCCGCCGCCCCCCTTTCTCAGTCAGAATGTCCTCCTCCGCCTCCCCCACCCAGATCATCGAGCACGTGGTGCTCCTGAAGGCGAAGCCCACCGCCGATCCCTCCGCCGTGAACGACATGGTCCGCAACCTCAACGGCCTCTCCACCCTCGATTCCGTCCTCCACATCTCCGCCGGCCCCGTCGCCCGCTGCCGCTCCTCCGCCCTCTCCTTCACCCACCTCCTCCACTCCCGCTACCGATCCAAATCCGATCTCGCCTCCTACACCGACCACCCCGCCCACGTCGCCGTCGTCGCCGATTTCGTCAAGCCCGTCGTCGACGACGTCATGGCCCTCGATTGGGTCGCCGACGACTTCTCCGGCCCCGTCGCGCCCCCTCCCGGCGCCGCGCTGCGCCTCACGCTCATGAAGCTCAAGGAGGAGACCGGGAAGGCCGAGGTTTTGGGGATCGTCAGAGGGATTAAGGAGAAATTCGATTCGATTCAGCAGCTCACGGCGGGGGAGAACTTCTCGCCCGGGAGGAACAAGGGTTTCTCGATTGCCTCCATTGCAGTCGTCAAGGGGCTCGAGGCCTTGGCCGCGGAGTCCGAGCTGGTCAATGAGCAGAAGGATAAGGCAAGGGAGTTTCTCGACGGCGTGGTGGTGCTCGATTATGAGCTGCCGGCTTCTGTCCCTGCCCCGGCGCCGGCCAGTCTTTGATTTTCACTCATTTTCCAGTTGGCATATGTTTATTTGCAGCTTCATTTCGTGCCAAACAATGTATGTCTTATTGTGTTGTTGATCTAAAATAAGTGGTAGAATAATAATTTGATCAAGTATTTGAAGAATTAGATGATCAAACAAGCATGTTCTGCAATGGAATACTGAGTTGAAAGTCGATCATGTTATTCTTCAAGCATATGTAGCAAGACACATTTTCACATGGCTTCTTACAGCAGTGACAGTCGCAAAGTAAGGCAAAAATAGAGCATAACCGTTCCACTTCCACACAAATTTTCAAAGGCTTTGTCCAATTTAACTAACTGGACTGACAACTTATCTAGTAAGATAGTATACAATGAGAAAAACAACCACAAAAGATGCCACAAGTGTAAACATCCTTCTACTTGATTTGGTCTCGAACACCTGTGGCAAACCAACAAGTTGAAATTGGAACTCAGTGTCCAGAAAAACAAGTGAGAAATTATCAATATTAAGAAGAGGTCGATATGATGGCATACCATCTTGAATTTATCCATGGTTCCAGATAAAACTCCTCTCGAGGCATCCATGTCATTTCCCTATATTCAGAAATAGAGAAGCACGAGGAAATTTAGCAGCAGTGTTGTTGAAGAACATTCAGCATGTCAAATTAACTATATACGAACCATTCTGTCCAGCATACGGTTATGGGAATCAACCTCCTCGTGTATATCACCAGACAACTGTTCACATAGAGCATCATTATCGCATCAGTAAAACAGCAAACCACATCTTAGCAAAAATGAAAGATACAATTTGTTTATGAATATTGTACATGATAGTTTCAATCAAGGTTTCATCTATATAATCTCATGATTTGTTAGAGTGAAACATCGAAAATAACCATCAATGGCTTAGACAAAGAAGCCTCTACATAACAATCTCATCGAAAAATAACCACCCAGAGTGGATAGGAACAAAGGCCTTCATTCTAAAGTTTTTTTTTTCTTCATGTTCAAAGTGGCAATACCAGGAAAATAATTAATGAGCAAAGGAAAGGTGGCATAATTCAAAGACAAATGGCTATATGCGAGGTTACTGACATAATTAAAACAATACATAACTAATTCAAACACATAGTCAAAGAATTAAAAACTTCATCCAATAGTTACGAACCCTTCCATTTCCTCAAATACCACTTCAGCATGATCTAGAATCAAAATGAAAGACAGAAAGCAAACAATATACTAGTGTTTTCTGGAAGTATAAACTCACTCTTTTCAGCATAATAACTCGATCTTGTAGCCCTTCCATGGCTCGGTCATTCTCTTGCTCATCAATCTCATGAGAGGAGTAAGATGACGATGCCCTTATACCTCCTTCTTCAATACCATCAAAAAGAGCAACTCTAGCATTTCGATCCCTGAATACATTTTTGTTCACAAATATAGGAAAGTATAATTTACAAAAGAGTACAAGAGATCAAAGTTACTTCAAATAGCAAGTACAAAATTAGAGCCTAAAGGAGTGTTTAGTTGACATTACAAGCTCTTTAAAATGACTTATCAGACGTCATCAAATTTATAAGCACCTTCAAGGTGAACCATTTCTAGAAGAAGGGCTTATTTTCCCCCAAAATAAAATGTTAGGAGCTTATAGACCTCTTTTTAAGAAGTTAAGGGGATCCCAAATTCTGAGAGGTTCTTATTTAAGAAAACTCCTTATAGTTTTTTTTAAAATGAGAAAACTCCTTGTAGTTAAGTCACTGTATTTACAACTTAGTCGTGACTAATATATTATAAGCTCGAAAAAACATCTTAAGAGATGTAGGAGCTTATAAACACTTTAATATAAGCTTAGCCAACCGCCAAGTAGCACATGTTAAATGGAAGTGAGGGCAACTGATGGAATCTAATAATGCTTTATAGTTTTAGAGCTGTGGTATAATAGTTTGGCTTCATCCCACTTAGTTAGAACAACCATATCTTTCAGCTTTAAATACTCATACAAATTTTCTGAACAGTGTAGATAAATAAACCTTTATTTATATTACAATTTCATCAAATAATCCAGACTTTTGCTACATAGGCCATAAGATTCAAACACTGTAAAAATATGTATTCACCAGGCAGTCAATACAATCTCGTGTAAGCTACTGAAAGTTTTTACAAATGAAAATGGAGGATAATGTCTATATGATCTGTTCAGCGCCTACATTTTGAAACAGATGATCTCAAGCAAAGCTTCACCGACTACCAGATGATAATTGAAATAAAGAAACATTCCAGTAGGGTTACCAGAAAGTGTGTTAGGCCACTTACAGGGGAGTTTCCTTAGAAAGGATCAGAAATATTTTTACATGAAAACAAACTGCAATCAATGATTTGGGAATACCATAAAAACTCTTTAAAAAGAACATACAGAATATAGGGAATCATTCAAGGTTACAACATTGGAAATGAGAGCTTCAATGAATGAAAACAGACTCAGATCTTGGGACCTCTATGAGCATGAATAAAACTGGCTTTTACAGCATCAGTCTGTGGCATGTGGAGCTAAGGAAGGGCAACCTTCCCAAAAGGAAACATCTATTGCAATTTTGCACATCCCCAATCAATCAAATGCTCACACAAAAAGAAACAACAACACGCTGTTATCACCCCTGTATAAGATGTATACTTATTACATAATACAAAACCTAAAGAATTCAGCATTCAGATTTCAGTTTCCAGTTCAAATGCATGTACTCGTGAAGAATTGAAGGTGTGATCACAAATTGATCAAAAATAATTTATCAGTTAACTTTCCCAATGCACTCATAACTTCTTAAAACCAACCCCGCAATAAATTATGTCAAACACAAACCGAGAATCATTACACGCAGTAATATACCAGCACACATTAAACAATTTACAGAAGGGAAATTGTGGGATCAAAACCTTCTAGGATTCATAATTGAGGAGATGCGACTTTACAGAGATCGCCAACACAAGTGAAGATCACGCAGCAGCTATAAACGCAATCCTGTGAATCAAAATTCAGATAAAAAAATTAAACATTAAAAATCACATCAAGTGACAGAAGTTCTGATCCGAACCGAATAGAAACAAAAATCATCAGGGTTTTAGAATGCTGAACCGCTGAATTATCGGATTACAATCTGAAGGCGTCAGAAACGGGGAAAGAAATTCCGATTGAAAAATTATAGATCTGAAAGAAATCAATGACAAGAGTGTTGGCCCACCTATGGAAGTAAAAATTGACGCTAAGATTGAGAAAACAAATTTTCGAAGATATTCAAAAATAACATATAAGTATGTCTAAAACAAACAATCCCAACTCCTAAATTGGGCCCTGTATGGGCCTGATGGATTTGAACCCATTATTTCTTTCTGGGCTTGAAAATTCCTTCATCATCTTCTTCTTCTTCTTCTTCTTCTTCTTTCATTTCGCAAATAATAATAGGATGATTTTATACAATGCCACACTATAATTCCTTATGTATAGAAATAATAATAATAGATATATTACTTTATCCCCATGATGGAAAACCCCAAGTTTAATAATTTTATCGTTACTTTAAAATCTCAATCCCTAAAAGATAATCCTTAAACCCACTTACAATCTTGGAAATTCATTTGCCCCTATAAAGATATTGTATCACCTCCGTCCACCAAAAGTGTAGCACAATCACTCATTATTTACTTGCAATTGTTCTACACTCATGATTAAAGAAAATAATGAAATATAAAAATATTCGAGTTGTTAAAGAATCTGACAAAGGTCAATTGAAGAATCTTTTCCGGACCGAGTTACCAAATAAATCAGGCTCGAAACAGCGTTATATACACTAGTTTCAAGTCGGGCCTAGTCTAGCCCGATTTCCGGACCAAATAAAAGTCCGTGCCATATTTTGCATGTCCCTCGTCGTCGTCGACTTTATAAATGCATCTTGGTTTAGGTTTATATTTTCCATGTCCCTCTCTCACACGAATTAATATTGAGTAATTATTTGTTATGTTCCGTTTTGGGCATAGTTTTGTAGAACCTACAACAGTCGACGTTAGAAATAAAATCTGCTGCACCACCTTCTTCTTCACTTCTGTTGTTTTACATTTTTGTTTTTTATCGACGTCTTTGTTTTTGCCTCCTTTACTCCACCAACTTTGACTAGAACCAGAAGCCATTGCAGGTCTGATTTTATGAATTGTAATGTGACCATGAGTTAGATTTCATCTTTCCAAAGGGTGCCAACATATATAATATTCATTTACTTTTAAATATTACTCCATCGCTGTTGAATGGAGTATTTACTTACTTTGCATTTGATATATACAAAGAATATTTCGATAGTACAACGAGAATTTCAAGGAAGACATGATTTTCACACTTCTTTTACATGTGTATGCAAGCATAAAAATAACAACATATAGTAAATATAGTGAATCAAATATTGGAAATTTAATTGGCATGATAACATGGAACATCTATCAATCCAAAATATTCCAATAAAATAATGAGAACGTGTAAATTGCTGTAACGAAATAAGGTTATATTTTCATCAAGTGCTTTTGTTTCATAAAAAATTCTAAACAAAATATTCTAGTGCATTTAATTTCACTATGAAAGAAAACTAATCTTTGCTCAACTTATGCCTGAGAGTCATTATATATTGTGATCAATGATTCTGACTCCAGAATCCGTATGCAACCAAAATTTTCCTAAGTTGATGAACAAAAGAATGATCATAACTCAGCCTCGGCCATGGCTTCTATCATGCTGTCTATGTCGGGGGTTACGACTGCGCGCTTGTTCAGCTCTCCAAAGTTGCAGCAGAGTTTCCTCTCTGCATTGATAGCAACTAAATCTTGAGCAAACGTGCAGTTCAGTCCTGTAGATACCTGCATGCACGCCCCTGATCAGCTTATGTTGCACACACATTCTTAAACATTTCAGCTTTATTCACAGCTAGTTGTAGAATGAATACTAACGGAAACAAAATTTTCATGCAATTTCTCTTTTCAATATTGGTCACTCGTAAAACCAAAGTTTGTGCAGTACTTACATCATAAAGTATGTCTCCAATCTTCAACTTCACAGCACCACTCTTATATACCAACATTTTCCCAATCAATCCTTCTGGTAGTGAATCCAATTTACAGAGGTTTTGAGATTTGCCTCGACCCCTTGAGGGGTTTATGTTATTTTTGGTATCTAGGACTTCTGAATCAGTTGGCTGTGCTATCGCAGGCAACATGGCTGGTAACTGAAGGAAGAACATATTATCCTTCTCACCTTCATCCTGCTAAAAATATCATTGAGATTTAAACCCAAATTCAAGTATGAGGTATGTTGTTTTCAAAAACATCATACAAGAATACCAACCAATAGACCAAGTTCTTGAGCTGCATTTGATGCACATTCTTCAGGTTCCGGTCTCCTTTTAATTTCACCAAATTCTTCTTTATCGAGAAGTTCTACAAGTACAGACGAAAATGTTCAAGTAGCTTAAAACTGTAGAATTGAATCCTTTGTATCAGTAGGTTCATTTACATACCTGGATTTCCTGCATAAGGCCTTCTCATGGGAAGTGTTACTGGATAATATTTGTAGTAATCCTGCGATAAGGATCAAAGAAGCTCAAAAACATCTGTAGACGACATAATAAACACTGAACAAGAGATTTATTCACATCATGCTTACCCACGGTTCCTTATATTCTTCCTCTTTGGCAACCTCTGCCACATGAAACATTAGTGTTAAGCGACAACAGACAACATTTGTCAAAGTGCAAGAAAATACAGGTTTTTAGAAGGACTTGCCATTAGCATTTTTGGCAGAAGTATAGTTCCTAGATGATCCTCCAACACCGAATGCAACTTGAACAACTGAAGCTGGAATCAACAAGACAAATTAAAAATAAGCAATAATCAACAAAAATTGCTCGTGAAAACAAGTTTCATTATTCATAACTCGCCTCTTGATGACGTATCCACCAAAATGGTGACAGGAAGTGCAAAAAGATTTAAGCAAAACTAGAAGAACATATAACAGAAAAGTAATGGTTCTGAAGCATCACAATCAATGTTGCAATATAGTCAAATTTAATAATATAGAAAGCATACATATAACCAGAAAATAATAAGACCTAGAAGAGATGATAACCTTTCTTTTCAGTTTTCGGCCTCCTTTGAGTTGTTTCCTAAAAAAAAAATCATTATGCACGGTTTGCAGCAAAATAGTCCACCATTTACAGAGTTCACAATAAACAAATAGTTAAAGTTGGGAATACATGAAGGCGGCGTAGAAGATGCTCTGTCTTGGCCTCGTCAATGTCATCTTCTTCTATTTCACTGAACCAAATATAGAAATCACAGTAAGAGGCTAAAATTGAGTCTCGCTAATCTAAATATTGAAGAGGTTGAGTATTAAGATTGTTACTCTTTAAGTTCCTTCTTCACTCTCTTGGGAGGAGCTTTGGGTTTAAATTTAACCTAAGAAAGGCCAACCAAATAGAGGTTTTATTCAACAAATGATCTCTTATTTCGTGAAACGGAGACGATCGGATTACATCGATTGCTCATACCTTCCTCGGCGCATTGGTGGTACCAGCCAACGGATCAATGTCCATGATGCTTAGAGTTTTCTTATGAGCAAAGAAAAAGAATCAATCAAATGTTCTTATGAAACTCCAATGCGAGGAAGAAATTGATCACATACAGAAACAAGAATCCTTCCACACAATAAATACAGAAATTATGAATGAGAAAGGATGTGATGATGTTGGATTAGGAGGAGTATTAGTAGTGGCGGGAGAATGACCTGAATTATAATTCAGGTTTTGGAAAAGGAGAGAAATGATGAGAGGTGGTTCCTTTTATATGGGCGGCCGAACGTTAGGGTTTAGGAGGTTTTAAACATAGCGCGAGTATTACGGTATGTTGTTGACATAGCAATAGCACGACTGTTTAATCCCATATAATAACTTCTCACTTGCACGAAACAGGGTAATTTCGGTCGGACTAATTGGCCCGGAATTTCGGTTAACCGGACTATGCAAAACTGCACCATTTGAAATTTCGGTTATCAGAACCGGACCGGTTTTCCGGCCCCGGTTGGCCCGAAATTAACCCTTCCTTTTTTTAACTTGTAAAAGCTGTGCAATTGCAAGCAAATCTGTTGAGAAATTTCAAATATTGAACAAGGCGCAAAGTGCCTGCGTCCAGCTTCCTACTTCCATGGTTCCATCAAATACTCAAATCTCTTGGAAATTCATTAAAGAGATCTCAAATTTGATCATTCTTCACCTCAACCAACATTAACTCACAACTTAACAACAATTCAATTACAAAAAAAAAAAATCTGAAATTTCAAAAACTAAACTTACGGTGCCGGATGGAGAACGGAGGCTGGTCGTCGGCGTGCAGTGTGGGAGTCTGCGGCCCTGCCTTCTGCGAGTTGAGGAGGCGGATGGCTGGTGGGTGGGAGTGGCCGAGTGGGAGAGGAGAGGACGCGCCCACGCAGAGATGAGAGAGAGATTTCAAAAGGGATTAGATTAGGGCAAAAATTAATAAAAATATAAATTACACGTTTATTTATTTCGTAATTTGCATGCAATATTTTGTTAAGTTACTGAAAATAATAGTTTTTACTCTATTATTATTCTTTTAAAACTTTAATTTGAGGAATTGTGATTAAAATTGTGATAGAATTTAAGATTGAGGAATCGCAATTAAAATTGTGATTGAATTTAAATTAAAACTATGCTTCTAAGCATGAGTGACATCTACAAAACCAATATTTTCGCCATATGATCCGACTTCTATTTAAAAAGATATATTGGCACAGTTGAATACATTAGTTGCCATTTCATTTGCATAAATACTTCGTGGAGTAGTGTTGAAATCATTTATAATTATACAACGTATTGTATTCCATGATTACACAAGTTAGTAAGCTAAAATAAACTAATGCGACAATAATAATTTGTATACCAAGTATGATAGTAGATTTTATAACACACAATTATAAACATACGTGTGTGAGTTTGAGTGAGTGTGTGTGTGTGTTGTGCTATAGCTAATGCATCTATCATCTATGGAAGATAAACAATTTCAAGTTAGCACAAATCTATTGTCTTCAAATACATATAAAAAAAGGTAATTTTGCACTCGAGTGAGGAGCTGCAGATATAGAGGAAACATGGGAAGTGGTTAACGTTAAGAAAGTCTAATTTCTGGGGGCCTGTACTGACTGAGAAGTTGCTACAATTTGAGCAGTGATATTGGCATACTGAATTGCTGTGTGCTGCATCCCGTATTGATCCGGGAGGCCGTAATCTGCAAAGTTTGGTTCGATGTGTACAAAATGACCCGGTAATGATCTTTTTGATAGGGCTTCCTGCCATAGATTAAAGAAATCGCCCATGATTTCACGTGATTTCTCCCACGATGAAATCGGTACATACTCCATCTGCAACACAAATCACCACATCCTCAAACATATGCTTCATTTTCAACAAAATCAAGCACCCCTCGCGGTGATGGCTAGTTTAAAGAGAGCTGTTTATATTGTTTTGTTCGCTAAGGCTGAACGAATAATCTATAACAGTAACTTGCTAGAACTGAAGACTTAGTATAGAGGAAAAAGATAGAAATGTTATTCTAAAATAGTATGAGCTCCCCTTTTTAAAAGAAACATCTCGAGGGATACCATTCTAAAGGAATTCATGCTGAATCTTAATTTTCTCTAACTTATTTGCAGAAATTGAAAATTCATCCATTCCATTACTAGTTTCGAGTCTTTGACCCCTGTACTAAGAATGTCATTTGAATGAAAAGTGAAGTGGTGATGGATGTTGATACTAATAATACTATTATATGTTTTCTCCAGTAAGTTCCTCAAATTTTAAAAGCAGGATCGAGTCCTATGCTACTCGTCAGCAATCAACATTTCAGAAATGGAAACTCATGCAATCAGGCATAGACCAATCACAGGATATTGACACCAATCAACATTTCAATGATTATGCTGAGGAAAGTCAGACTTCGCCAAGAATGCACAACATCTATCACCTTCTATAGTAGCAATTAAGTATTTGTAAATGGGATAAAGTTCCTAGGTGATAAACTCTGACGAGTCTGGATATTCCATGAGTTTTTTGTTTTAGTTTTTAACTGTAATGGTCAATGATCATACAACCTAGAGCGATATTATAAGCCATGTATACATATAAATTTAAAGTTAGCTAAAAAGGTTCTATAAGAAGGCAATTACCTCCATAACTATGCCCCTCAAATTCTCTGAGTTCATCGGAACCACTTTCCCTACTCGCAGTTGAAAGTCGCCAAGTTGATATTGGTTTCCCTGCACTAATTCAAAACTTTCGCTGAACAACTAATGAGAAGGCAAGAAACATCAACCACAACAGGATCTGAACTCAAGAACGAGAAAACCAAGCTTTGAAGACAAGGTTTCGGGTGTCAATAGACCATCTAAATAGATAAATAAACAGAGTAACATGCATATCTTTAAACTACTGACCTCAAAATTAAGAGCAACTCGTGTTTTATAAGACTGCAGTTTCTCCATTATCATCTGAATACTCGACTCTGCCTCCACTACAAGACGCTGACCTCTAATCACTAAGAAATACTTTCCGGGCTGCTCCGCAAGCGAAATCCCCACAAAATCACGAGGAAATTCATTCCCAACAGATTGTTCTTCAGCATCACCACAGCAAAATAAAGTTAAAACTTGTAGTGATTAGGGTTTAAGATAGTTAAAAGACTTTTAATTCGGTCTTGCACATGATACCACAACCAATTAGCAATCGAATCACAACAACACCGAATTCAACTAAATGATATCAAATACTACTCGAAATTGGATCTAGAACGAAATACAATTAGGTGAAAGTGTGTGGGATACCTCTAACCATGGCTTTGTAGAAGCTGAGAGTGGTTTTCCAGCGGCCTTCTTTAACGCCATTGATGCTCTCAGCGCACTGAGACACTTCTGAGAGGATTTGGGTGTTCACCGTCGTGCCCGGGTTCGGCTGCCAGTGCAAAATCCTGCACGAATATACACATCGTTACGCAGTTATACGTATACTAGAATTCAAAATCCAAATAAAGCTAACAGAAAGGGAGATTAGGGTTCCCAATTAGTACTGTTTTCCATTTCGGATTTACCATTTGATGGGCATAGAGAATGGAAGCTCGTTGAGGAGTGAATGAATAAGAAAATTGGAACCTCTATCCCTCCGAATATTCGACCTGTAACTTATTCAAATCAAAAGTGGCGGAGGCTCGGCGGCGACGGAGCTGGAGCAGCGGCAGCTTGCCGGATAGACAATAGAGCCAAAGATCTTTCACCAGGCTTCGTGAAATATCGCTTTTTGTGTTTTATTTGAAAATTTTCATATATTAATGTGTATTTTGTATTAAATTATGAAATAAGGAGTTATCTAATTTTATTGTTTATATATATATATATATATTTTTTTTGGTAAATTGAGGATTTTATTTATCTATTAAACTGAGAAATACAAAACGAAATTTACATAAAACCGAAAAAAACCCAACACCCAACACTAAACACCACCAAAACCAGCGTCTACCATGTTTTAATCAAGCACTAGTTAGCATCCTTCCTAGTCTGTTGTTTCTATGACCACACCAAGCCATGATGCCTTTACATTGTTGAACCACACCTTCAATGCTATTT
>JAYJMF010000002.1:5811196-5828511 GCA_036873715.1 Salvia sclarea | reverse complement strand
CACAAGCC
Organism: Salvia sclarea; assembly: GCA_036873715.1. NCBI lineage: Eukaryota > Viridiplantae > Streptophyta > Magnoliopsida > Lamiales > Lamiaceae > Salvia > Salvia sclarea. The sequence goes on along the minus strand of JAYJMF010000002.1, from coordinate 5,828,503 downwards.
TCAAAGTGACATAGCTGCCAAAAGTTCAAGATCATACATCGGAGAATGATATGTTTCCTTCCAATAACAGTTACACTTTGACTCCAAGCTTAAAAATCCATGATGCCTATTAAAGCCAATTCTTTGAGCATATACAAATAAACACTAATTATGATTTTTACTATAATCAACACAGTTCAAGAATAAAAATATGTCCTAATTATGATAATCTACAAAGAAGAGTCGAAGCTTACGAGAGGATTTGTCTTTGCTCAAATGATTGTTACGGTTCGGGGATAAACCAACACTCACGAGTCTCTCTTTTCGGGACAGCAACGCGCGCCACCGGCCGGCAAAATTCAGAAAATTCTCTTTTGGGACCTTCGTCGAACAGTTGGTGGACACCTCTGTGATGAACTTTGAGGCTATAATGGGATCATAAATCAAAACAAATTCAGGGGAGAATTGAATCGTATGGAATTTGCGGCAAAAAAATTGAAGAAAAAGAATATTTCAGATCGATTCGAGCAAACTTGAATCGTAACAGGCAAGTCGTTCGCGTATGGCATGAGAAAAAAGAAGAAAATATTGCTGCAAAATTCTTGGTAGATATCCATAGGATTCAAATCCCTTCCTTCTTGGTGGAGAGATGAATCTTGAATTGAGAAAGGAAAGATTTGTGTGAGAAAGGAAGGAGAGAGAACAAGGCGATCAGCCGAGCCGCGCGTGAGAATGTTGAAGCGGAGCTTTTCTATTTTATTAATAATAATATATCAGAAGTACGTAGTTTTGATTGTGGCACACAACCTTGGCATAGAGGATCCCATCCGGAGTTGTGTATGTGGTTTTGACACGTAGGTCAGTAGGTGGAAAGAAAATCTACCTATAACTTCCTTTTGGATTGCCTTGCGTATTGCATTTGATTTGAAGTGTTTATACGTTGCTCCAAAATTTGAAGCCCATCGTGGCGCATTTCATGGAACCTGAAGCGGATTAAGATCAAATAGGCCCATCTCATTCGACCAATTGGGCTGATCCGCACCAATAGGCCCACTAAGACTTCGGCCACCACAGCCCATAATGTTCAGAGGCTCTTCAAGAAGGCAACAACTGAAAAGAAGAAAAAAGGACTCTTAAACAAAATTAAATGTACAAGTCTTGAAACATTACTTCACTTTAGTTGACTTACATCTTATCCCTATGCTAATAAATATACACTCTTGTATAGGAGTAAGTCTTTTATAAACTAATGCAGTCAAAGTCAAAAATTACAATAAAGTTTATAAATAATGAATAATAATTAATGATTGGCGTGGAGAGGCAGTTGCAGGGAGAAGCATGGGAAAGCGTAACAGAGGATGATAACCCTGTGGGTGAAAAGGAGCGGTAGTGTTAGTGTAGTTGCACGCACATCATCATCATCTCATTTCTTCTCCGTTAGTCTGGTCTGCCCCCTCTCTGCGAGGGTTCTTTTTCTTTTCTTTTCCTTTTTTTCTTCTCCCTTTCATTTCTCTCATTTTTTAATTCTTTTTTTTCCTTCGTTTTTGGTCACCCCGATTTTTCTATTCCCATTTTTCTTTCCCTTCTTTCTCCCATTTATATAATTCTCTGCTGTTTGTACGGCAAAAGGGGGAGGGATGCAGCAGCAAAGGTTGAAGCAGCAACAGCAGCAGCTAGCGCTGATGCAACAGTCCCTTTACCATCCGGGCCTTCTCGCTCCTCCTCAGGTTTCTTTTTCTTTTCAGCTTTCTTTTTATGAGTGTGAATTTTTTGAACACTTTTTGTTGATTTTCTCCTTTTTCCGATTAGGAGTTTCTCTGGGCTTTGATTTTGTGGACAAGTTTACCTTTTGTATATGATTTTTTAATAATCAACTTCAGGGCTTTTTTTTTTCCTTTGACTATGTGTTGGACTGTTTGTTGGCTTTCCAAATTCAGATAACATGTTTGTGACTAAGTTCTCGTCTCTTGCTTTCGTTGTTGTGGGGAACTTTGAATTCTGTGTGGGAATGCTACGATGAAATGTTTTATGGCTATAGTTTGACTGGTGGTTACTAAGCAGAAAATGCAATGGATATTAAATTAGATTTTGCATGCTAAAATATGATCTTTGATGAAGTTGTTTCCAATGTTAGGTATTGCTTAATAAGGTGTGTTATGTGGAGGGTCATTGATTATGTAGGTGTTCTTCATATTTTTGCCCGACTGTTATGAGTTGAGTGCTTCATGAACATTCATATGTGATCATAATGGGAGTCTGACAACTTATTGAATCATGGTTGTGTGTGCTATTCGTATTTTTTATGCTTAAAACCTGAGCAGGGTGCTGTGTTCTTGTGGATTGCATGTCTTTAGGGATTTTGCTTTTGAGATATGTATATAGAATTTGAAACAGGTTTGAAAAACTCATTGATGCAAGATGTTCAAGTTTTACGTTGGGTTGGGGTGGGAGGGGGCAAATGCGAGAAAGCATGATGATAAGTCACGTTTGTAAATCTAAATATAGAGGGAAAACACTCAAATCTTCACTAGATTATAGTAAGTCCTAACTTACATAAAAATTATACAGACATCTATGACATACATGTTAAATTATTGTCCCTCTCTTTTTTCTTTTGGTGGTGGGGGTACCACTTGAACCCTGGACCTGCTTTTCTTTTTTGTTTGGTAAAGACAACGATTTCCATGTTTGGTATACTGGAACCTGTTGCATTGCTGTCTTGTTACTGGTCCCCATGGGGGCCTGGGTGCAATACTTTGTTTGTGGGATGGACAATAATTTGATTTATTACTAACTTTCCAATCAATATGCAGATAGAACCTATATTGAGTGGGAATTTGCCTCCTGGATTTGACTCAAGTACATGCCGCAGTGTGTGAGTCTTTATGACGATTTTACTTATTGCTATTAACTTTATTTTGCTGTTTCGAAATTCCATTTAATGTCCTATTCTTCCCGCAATTCCTTCAGCTTCTGGACGTTATACTCTAGGGAGTGGCTTGTTTTGGTGATAATTGAGAGAGAAATATGAGATCATATTCATTACCTGATATGTTTGAAGTGGTTCAGCTTTTGACTTAATTTATTTCAAGTTATAAGTTATAACTTTATTAGCAGAACTATCACAGTGACCCGAAAACCACCATAATGTTTGAAGTGGTTTAAAAATCTATAACTATTTAGTCTCATCTATGGTGTTGAACCAATGGTCCATCCATTAACTGTTTCCTGATTTCAGTTATTCCCGTTTTTAATGATTGGAGACATCTCCTTTAGGAAATTGTAGAGAAATCTGAAAGCCCTAATATATGTATGCATTTCTATCTGTTGTTTGTGACAGTGTGCACCCATATACAGATAATCATTGCCTTACCTAACACACTCAAGAAACATCTGTTTTCTATTCATATTTGTTTTTTAATCATTATCTTTAATGAAGTAACACCACATATAAACATAAAACTTTATGTTACTTGGAGGGACTATGAAGAGCGTAGATGGAAGGACCTTATAAGTTATAATAAATAACTTTGCCTCCACTGAATACTAATTAAACACTATATTTTCTGAAAATGCATCCCACAAGTGAAAAGTAGTGCATTGGATCAACTGAAAATGCATCGCACCATAACACATGTTCCTAGATTGTTGTTACGACTTAGCGGGTCACTTGGCTTAGAAGGTGCTCAACCTTATGCGAGAGCTCAAATCCTACTCTAGAGTGACTATCTGCATTTCACTGTGTTATTACGGGTATATCAAATTTCCATCTCTAATGTCCATATGTATATACGATGATCTGATGTAGGTACGTTGGAAATATCCACCCTCAAGTTACTGAACCTCTTCTTCAGGAGGTATTCTCAGGTACAGGTCCTCTTGAAGGTTGCAAGCTCATTCGGAAAGAAAAGGTGCGCTTCAGTTGTTACTTACTAACATCTCTTTGCTACTGTATGCACCCAGCATTTAATTTATTAAGCTTGAATAATTTGCTTTTTTCTCTTGGCACTGAGTCCTGCCTAAGCTCTTTATATACGTGACATTTTGAGATGCCTAATATTTATGTTGTTGATATGCTTGGTAGTTTTGTTAGATTTGCAAATTTTTAGCAAATTTTCAGGTGTATCGCAAGAGAACATACTTCATAGCTGATATACTCATATGCTCTTACAAGTTACAAGGAAGGAACATTATTAAATGTTAACCTCCAATTTTTAACTTCTAGTACTAATCTAATGAATTATTTTCCATCTTAGGTAGATTACCGTTATTTGACTGAATGATACATATCTGATATGTATTAATCCCATTTATGCTTACTGTAATTAGATATGAATGTCCAACATTATCTTGTCAAAAAAAAAAATGAATGTCCAACTTTATGCTTTATCTATGGTGTTGGTAAAGGAACTCTTGGCTAATGCTGAATTATACCTTTCAATAAGAAATTAATATCATAGTCTTAGATTGTTTTATCTGAAGAAAAAATTATATTTGTCCACTGCATAATGAAGTTTTACTCCCTCCCCCCTTCTTTCTTATTTATGCACTGTGATGCAGTCATCGTATGGTTTTGTGGATTACTTTGATCGTCGATCAGCTGCACTCGCCATTGTGACTCTTAATGGCAGGCATCTGTAAGTAGAATTCTGGTTAATTATTGATATTTGATTAGATTCTAGTTTGTCTAATACGTTCTACACAGATTTGGACAGCCAATAAAAGTCAATTGGGCATATGCTAGTGCTCAGCGAGAGGACACGTCAAGTATGTACAATTTCTCCTGTATTATTCACTTCTGGTCCTCATTTATCATCATAATTTGTGGTTTTAGCTAAGACATTTTATGATGTTTTGCACTTCCTTTGCAGATCACTTCAACATTTTTGTTGGCGATCTTAGCCCAGAGGTCACTGATGCTACCTTATTTGCATGCTTCTCTGTATATCCCACTTGCTCGTAAGTCCAATTCCACTGCATTTACTTTGGAGTTGCAAGTTCCCTTGCTTTCTAACTGATCTCACCAGCCTTTCTGTTGATGCAGAGATGCTAGGGTAATGTGGGACCAGAAGACTGGCCGCTCAAGGGGTTTTGGCTTTGTTTCTTTTCGCAGTCAGCAGGTCCATGAATGTTTTTGTTTGCCCCTCTTTTCCTTTCATTTAATTATTCGTGAATATGATAGTTGATCATGCCCTTTCGTGTGATTTCAGGATGCTCAAAGTTCAATAAATGACTTGAATGGTGAGAATTTTATTCTCTTGTCGTTTTATTCATATTTTTGTGTGTCGTCCGTAAATCAGTAATTAGGCTGACCTCTATTCCTATTATGTTTGTCAAATTTTTCCCTTTCTGTTTTTCAGCAATTTTAAAGAGGCAAGGGTGACAAATTCCACCCGTACAAACTTACAGTTTGCACCTGTTAAATGATTGCTACCCATATATATTATTTTCATCTATACAGATTTTATGGAAGTCTTGAACAGTTTCTTTCCTAATGACCAGGTTTTGAAACGCATTGAACTCTAGAGCCCGTTCAATTTTATTTCTGGAGTTAAAAGCAGTTTCACTACATCTTTTACTGTTTCCAAATGACTTTGGATTAGATGTGTTTGAGAACGAAGAAGTATTTGTTTTATAGTCTTGTTAGTGTGCTTGAACATGTGTTTGCTAGGTGGATATAAGGGATAAAAGCTTGTAAGGATCTTGATCATTATTGCAAGTTTGTAAATTTAATATAGAAGTATTGCCGTTGTTTTGTGTTGCACAAGGTTGCAATACCTAAAATCAATATGAACAAGTTCCATCTTTGTGGACTGCAGCTTGGTGCTGATAATTATATATTATGCATCAAGTGTTGAGCTGTTATTATGTGTCATTGTCTTAATCAAATTCCAGGGAAGTGGCTTGGAAGCAGACAAATTCGCTGCAATTGGGCAGCGAAAGGTGCTGGTCAAGCCGATGAGCAGCAGAATCCCGATTCAAAAAATGTTGTGGAACTAACAAATGGAGCATCTGGTTAGCTCCTTAATCTTATAGAGATCATTCACCATTGCTGCATTAATACAAGTTTTAAGCATTTTCATGTCAAACTGATGTTTTCTGATTGGTTTGTAACGTAAAATTAAAGCTATATATTTATGGATTGGTTTAAAGACATTGATTGCATTTTCAAATTCGAGACATGTTTATGGAATATATGTCGGGATGTTCTAAAGTTGCTCATAAGTTGTGCAGATGATGGCCAAGAAAAACGGAATGAAGATGCTCCAGAGAATAATCCACAGTATACAACTGTTTATGTTGGCAATCTTGCTCCTGAAGTAAGTTAACGACGGGCATATTTTCTATCCACCTTGTCCCATGAGATACCAATGACAGTGCATGAAATAAATTCGCTGAATATTCATAGATTTTGGCTGTGGACAAACCTTAAACTTGGAATTGTTGAGTCATGCTTGTCAGTCTTGTTTTGATAGTTTTGGATCATCTGTCGTCTTATTAAAGAGACAACTCATTGGATTTTTTTCATACTCCTTTCACCTTTGACGATCCAATCCATATTTTTTTTTTTTTTCTTTTCATTCCCACCTTTCATGGTTGCTCAAGACTCCGTGGGTGATAGGGTTGATTTTTTTATTTTTTCCACATTGCTGACATACACCATATGCAGGTCACATCAGTTGATCTCCATCGCCATTTCCACGCGCTCGGAGTCGGAGTAATTGAAGATGTCCGCATTCAGAGAGACAAAGGTTTTGGGTTCATAAGGTACAGCAGCCATGCTGAAGCTGCCCGTGCTATCCAGATGGGAAATGCTCGTATACTTTTTGGCAAGGCAGTTAAGGTATAAACATGCTTTTATTTCAGTCAGTTTACTCAGTAAGATTGGATTTCAGAAAAGATAGTTATCGAGTTTGTCACGTGCTGTGTGCTTGCATTCTGTGATTAATAAACCTTAATCGGGGCGGATTCACCGTGCATCCGGATGTACACAAGTTTTTGCCTTTTTAAAAGAATTATTTCTCCATTGCCTTTTTAGACTATAATGCCGTTGCACATGTACAGTGTGTGTTGTATTCTAACGGACATGTGGTTATCTATAGTGCTCGTGGGGTAGCAAGCCGACTCCTCCAGGGACGAGCTCGACCCCTCTGCCTCCACCAGCAGTAGCACACATGCCTGGGTTCACAGCTGCTGACCTGGTGGCCTACGAACGACAGCTTCAACTGACCAAACTAGGCGCGGCTCAAGCTCAGGCTCTGTTGAATCAGGGGCCCCACCGCCTTGGTGCTGCGGCCCAACAGATGTACGACGGTGGGTATTCGAACATGGCTACGAACCAGCAGCCCCTCTATTACCAGCAGTAACACAGCAGGCGGGGATTCGAGTTTTTATTGGTTTTTTATTTTCCCTTTGCTATTTCTCGTCTTCTTGTCTCGTCGTAAACGTAACTGCAGGTTGTAGTGGCAATGTAGGTTGTATGTTAGTTTTCGGATTAGGTATATGATGATAATTTTAACCATGGCTTTGACATCTGCAGTTCCGTGGGATAGGTAGATGATAAGATCTCTGTTTCTAACCCGAACAGAGATTCTTGAAAAATATTTTCCCTTATCCCTTTGTATTACTTTTTCCCCATTTTTATGTTTTCATGCTTCGATCTTTTTCCAAACTATAGAAAACATTCAATTTTTTTAGTCTTTTATTTGGGTGCAGCTGTTGCTGTAGGCGTAGACATTTTGTTATATCAGTTCTGTACCCATGAAGTTGAGAAATTCAATTCTCCAATACTTTGTGTTTGTTGTATAGCTTCCGTGCCGATTGAGATACAAGTAACAAGTCCATGATTCCTATTTAATAATATTTTCTAGTAATATAACATTATTTTTTTATGATAATATTATTTATAAAAAAACGTTTTATTGGATATCCATAGACCATGGTAATTAGTGAATGTAAAATAGGTTCTAGGGATTTTCAACATATTAGCAAATCAAAAATAAAACTGGATGGCAAAACATGTAAAACATCGTAAATTTTTCCCGTTAATTGTAGACCTCACTCTTATAATTGGATGTTCCTAAAGGAACTATACTACTGTATTTTTACATATGGTAATAATATTAACATGATAATATACATAAGCTATCAGAAAACAGTTTTGTTTTCTTAGCAATAACACTTAGGTATAAATTATACTCCAAGAAGCAAAGAAAAGGGAGAAAAAAGGTTCAAGGCATAGTCACTGAGTTGGTCGCTGCTCTCGGCGGCTAATGGCCATACATATATTATATTCTGTGGTAGTAATTGTTTTTGTATTTTGTGGAAGAAAATGGAAACATGTATTAAACATTTGGTATTACATATTGAAAGGGGAAAAAGTCGTCAAATAGCACCTAAACCAAATAGAAAAAGAAAAAAACTGTCAATTCCTCCCAAGGTGGCCCCATATACTCTTCTTGTGTCCTTAAGAAACATACAGAAGAGAATATGACTATGAGTTCTACCAAACCACTACATATATTTTAGCATCATGATATATTAAAAATTAAAAATGTAACATATAAACCAAAGCAGCAGGGAGCATCCCCCTTCCTTTTCGGTTCGAACCAGCTCTATTTGTGGTTTTGAAAGTCGAAATCCAAAAAGATAGGAGTATATAGAAACCAATTCTGAAAATGTGCATAAATTAAATAAATGGATATCAATTTTACAACACTTCAATGGGGGCCCTATTCTGCCAATAATATTGGCTTCTCTATTAATAATGAAGAAGAGTGTGAGTTAGATTCTCAAATTCTACAAAGCCCTTTGGAAATTGTCCGAAACCATACTGTTTATATATATTTTCAGTATGTTACATGCATTATTTACTTGAATTTATATCCCAAATTAGTATAAAAATATAAATTAATAATAATGTTTCAAAATAAATCTCGAACCGCCTATTTGGAACCGAGAATTCACGTTTCCACTCTTTAGGAATTGAAGTGATTCCAATTTTCGAGTTTCAATTATTTAGAACACCTCTCTAGGTCCACATATAACAAATCTAATAACTCGGAATATTTTGTAACTATTAGTAGACTTTTCAACTGCGAATAATAGCATCATCTTTACCTATCCCATTAATAATCATTTAGTGCCCTCTTCCGATATTCCATTTTCAGCTTCTTCATTTATTCCCGGTGCTGCGCAAACCTGAACCTGGTGGTGACTGGTGATTACTCATGATATCATTGCTTTCTTTGCCATCTTCTCCTCGAAGATATTAACATCACCATATTAACGATTAATTTTATTTTAATCAAAATTCGGATTTGAGATATCTAACTTCACACATACATATACATATAGTGAAGCAAAATTTGTGAAAATTTTTGGAACAGAAGATGGCAAAAAGGCAGCTCCATTAATTGATGAGCTGTTTCTCATATGTATGAACGTGTTACATTTCCGCAGTGTTTATATATATATATGATACATACATACATATATATGTACTTATTCATGGTGTCAGAATTTTATATCGCCAGAATCCCGGCGGTGAACATCTGGCCGTTAGCGTACGGCGAGCCGGCGACTTCCGCCGCCGCCGCCGGCTTCGACGCCTCCGCGGTGCACTTCTCCTTCCGCTCATCCATCACCATCTGTGTATACCGGCAATCTGCGCTGCAGAATGCTTTCTCTCCCCTGCAATTTCCAAATCACAGAACTCAATCAATAACCTAATTAATTTCACAACTCACAACGCTTCTGCAATTACTTTACGAGAGCGATGATCGGAACTCTTTCCGTACCTGTACATGTATATGTCTTTGCCGTGGAGTTTCTTCTGGCACAAGTCGCACGTGCTTAGAAAATTCTGCGTCGGAACACCGCCGGCTTCCGCACCTCTCGCCGGAGATATGTGGAATACGGTGGCGCGATTGCTCTTCTTACTACTTTGTATTCTGAAAGGAGCTCTTTCGTCTCCCTTCCTACCTCCCTCAGCCGCCGCGTCGGAGTAAACCTTCGTGTAGGACTTGTTCGGGCCGTGACACGTCACTATCGTGTACTCCTCCAAACTATCCATCTCCATCTCCACCTCCTCCGCCTCTCTCCTACTCCTACAGCAGTTTTTCGGCGAATTCACCGGAATCGGACTCGATCTCGTCAAATTCCGGCCGAACAGCGCCGGAATTCCATTACTACCGCCGCCGGATTTCTCGAGCGCCGCCACTATCCCTAACCCCACCGCGCCGAGATCTAGACTCTTCAGCCCCCTCGGCGACTGAATCTGACTCCTAGGGCTTCCGGCGCCGGAACACAGAGATCCGGTGAGAATCTCGATTACCGGCTTCGACGTTTTCCCTAACATGACTAGATATAAATATATATTCCGATTAGATTATATGATTAAATTTGATGGAGGGAGAGTTTTGGAGCGTTGCTCTTGAGCTCTCCCTTTTTATGGAGCTTTCCTCAAAATTGTGATTGTTTGATTCGAGTTGTTAGACTAAGCTCATGGTTTGGTTTGAAATGCGGAGTTATATACTAATTGCATGATTCATTTTTTATTTCTCTCTCGGAACACAATCACTAAGGCTGAATTATTGAACCACTTTATTCTTATTATTTAATCGGATTCCAAAGTATATTTTTTTCCAAGATGTCACTTGTCAGTGGACAATATTTTAAGAGACGTCTCTGTCCTATGATTGGGACCCAATCGGAGAGATGGGCCCACGTTGCCGTTTTCTGACTCAGCTAGAGATTCCGGCGACGTGACTTCGTCGCCGGCGGAACGTGGCGCTCCCTGAGAGGTGTGGGTATTATTACTAAGTCCAATCAGTTGGGCCCTACTTGACCATTTATTTAATTTTTTTCCGTTGGGTTTTTTGGACTATTGGAGTAAAGCCCACTTGCGGTGGGGCCCAACAGTGATGTATTTTGTATGGTGCCGCTGAATTCACACTCACAGTATTGAGCTGTTGCGTTTGGAATGACGGATCTACCCCTGGTTTTTTCTTTTTACCAAATCCGACCTACTTGTTAAAAAAGATATTATTCTTTTGCTAAAGGAAAAGATGGGGAGAGAAGATCTTTATTTATTTATAACCAAGAAATTATTGCGAGAATCGCAATGATTTCCCACAGCTTTCTTCTCCACAGAGAAATACGGAGTATGTCTTTTCTGTTGTTTATTTTCTGAATTACAGAATTCAATAATAAATCTTTAATTTCCATGTCCAGCTTTTAGCATATTAACTTTGCTTATTCTTTATAGGGATTTGATTCATTTATCTAGCTTCCAAAACTTTACTAAAAAGTGTGCTCCCGTATCTAAAATAATGCTTAAAAGTGTGCTCACACAACCACATACATTTCATCTTAAAATTAGATTAGGATTTAAGTAACTCAAAAAAGTCTTCAATTGAAACAAGTGTTAGTATATGTATGTAAAGTAGGACGTTGACTATTCATTGATAGCATCATTTTCGCGACATTTAACGTTTGCTATTTATCGTACAATAAAAAATCAACTATTCGCCGTAATAAAAGCGTCAGAGTATTGTGGAGTAAAAACCACGTTGCAAAGAAGCCTCTAGAAGTATTTCTGTTTGTCTCGGAGAAATGGATAAGTAATAACAAGTCCAGAAATTTTTACCCAACAGATTCTATACAAGTGTAGTTTCTTTTCTCATTCTTGTTCTTGAAAAAAGAAAAAAAAGAAAAGAAAAATGTGGGTAATGATTGTTTGAGTGAATGCGGTGGTCCCCCGCGAAATAGAGTATAGGCAATCGCCCGTTGTTCTCTCCTTTACCAGCAATCAGAATCAACGGTCCTCCGCTGCTTGTCGCGATCTTGGACCCCACCACACGCCAGCTCCAGACTCCCACGCGTTAGGCCACTATTCTTTTTTGTTGTTTGCAAGCCCTCCTACTTTTCATTTATTACTGTCTGCCCCATTACTTCTCGTATTTATCTATATGGCGCCTTAATTTTTCCTTTTTTCTTTTGTAGGTAGTTAAGTTGGGTAAATCTTTTGGTGACCCCGATTGCTTGCCTGTACACATAAAATTGGACTCCAGCATGTCGGCTTCTGCACAATTGTGTTTCTAAAATAAGTAAAGATAAAATCTGGGTCTCCTCTTCATCGTTTGTTAAGTTTAAGTGATAGCAATTATTATTTATTTATATTTTTTATTAACTAGGCTAATTTCAAAATAGCTATACTTTAACTTATTTTGAGCTATAATAAAATAATAGAAAACTTTGAATTATAACGTTTCATATATTTTATTGTTTGAATAGATTAGAAAAAATAAATATCCCAACATGAATTTTAGGACATCTTGGTGTTTTGTAGAGAATTAAATACTAGGAGACAAGAGAGGTGAAGTGGGATATTATTGAGTAGTTATATTGTACTCGAAGCAATAGCATTAGCAATTTTTTATAACTCTCTAGATGTATGAATACAAATAATTATATAGTTGTGGACTTGTGATTTAGGGCATGGTTTGCGATTTAGATCGATATAAAGATTTGAACCGTGGATTCGCAATATCTTTAACTATTTTCCAACTTTTATGTAATATAATATTATTAAATATGTTTATTTGTTACTTATATATGAAATGTTGAAACCAATGCACTTCACGGTCACGATTAACATTGTATCAAGAAATTATGACAAGGACATGAGAACTTAACGCTTTATTTTGTTTTAGAATTGCAAATTCACAAACTTTGTATTTGAAAAAGCGATATATTCATATATTTCCCCCATAAAGTTATGCTCCCTCCTTCCCATAGAATTGGCACCTCTTTTTGCACGAGATTTTAGAAGAGTTAAAAATTAATATGAAGTGTCAATATAAATATATAGTACTCCCTCCGTCTCAACAAAAGTGTTATATTTTTTTTTGGGTAATTACAACGAAAGTGTTACGTTTATTTTTTAAAACATCTTTATTACGCACACAATTTTAAATAAATATTTTCTATCATCACTTTATACCACTTTGTACTATTTTTCAACTCTCCTTAATTTTCGTATCAAAAAGCAAACGTAATATTTTCGTTAGGACAGATGGAGTACTATTTAAGGTTGCATGAGTAATAAAAAGTTTTCAAAAAGAACAAAGATTAATATTTATAGGACACTCCAAAAACGAATACTAGTCAATATCTATGAGTCTGGAGGGAGTACTAATCTATACAGACAACTAAATACCCAACTAATAATTCAAGAGTTGTCACCAGACATTGAGCCTCCCACTTAATGGGCCGTTGAGTACCATGATTTAACACCTCCAGCATAGTCGGGAGTGGAGGACCTGGGGACGAGGGTTTTGCCTTTTGTTGTATATAACATCTCGTTATTTTTTTAAAGATTAAAATATAACTATTTTTATATCAAATCAATACCTATTTAATTTATTTTATTTTTTTGAAAGGGACAAAGTTAATTGTTAGAAGTTAAGAAGTTAGTTACCAAACACCCAATACTCCAAGAATATATCACCAAATTCGTTCCCAAAGGGAATCGAACCCGGGTCTTTCACTAAGGGAGGAACCCGGTGGCCGATGGGCTAAGCCCTGATTAAGACCTATTTCATTTAATGATTGAACTCATCACTAAATGACACAAATTTTCACTACTTAATTTGTATGCATAAATCTATAAGATTACAAAAAATTACAAATGCTATTGCGTCTCACACGATTTGACTATTCTATAATTTACCACTTTCTCTCTCTTTCTCTTACCTGCCATCTCAATTCTCTATGCAACATGAAGATGCCCTAATAGTTTTATCAAATTTTTTAATTTTTCTAATCTATACAAACAATTAAATATTAAAAAATATATTTCAGTAACTTCCTTTACTTTTTTTAAAGTTCAAAATAAGTTAAAGTAAAACTATTCTAAGATTGATCCAAACCCATTTTATTTAACAATCAAACTCATCATTAATTACAGAAGACATATGGGTGGTTCTACTATTTATAGCTCCAATTTTATTCACTATAGCTATCTGCCTTTTATAATAATAATAATAATAATAATAATAATAATGAATTTACTATATTATTCTTATAGCCCATATTACAATTAAATTGAAAACAATATATAATATGCAAGAACATACTTCCTCCGCATTTTTTCGTCGCTGCTGCGAAGAGGCAATACCGTTCGGAACTTAACATCATACTAACATACATATGTACTCCAAAGCATCGAGAATTACTCAGATTTAACATAATAACTTAATTTTGGAACAAATTCTTTTTTTCTTTGTTTGTTCAGAGAGGAGATCTTCTTTGAATGCATTGATATAAATTTTGATTGCTTTAAATGTTTTTTAAGTAAATTTTCTTCTCAAGTTGTAGAGAGATCGATCGGTAAAATATGGTTCATCAACACCTCCATCTCTTAATAATTAAAGGTAACATATAGTTGGTTAATTTGTTGAAAAATAGATATATTAATTAATTCTTCATGCTTTGCAGTTGTAGTTCACTTGATCATATGTGCAAATTAATACCTTCACTTGATCATATGAGCAACGTTTCCAGTCTATTCGAGTAACAGATCTTACACATGACTGAATTGATCTGCCTTTTTGTTTGCAGTTAAAGTCAATAGCTTTATTTCATCTTTTATTTTTCTTGTATTTACTCTAAGGAGAATGCACAGAAGTATAGAATTACAAGATTGATTGCAAACGGCCTTTAATGTGGGCAATATTTATTATATAAATATATTTAAGCACAAAAGTAATTCATTATAAACTTGCAAGATAAGAAGCAAGAGGCAGGGGTTCCGATTGGTCCACATCTGTGGTTGTGCTTAAAAAATTATTGAAAGATCGATCCAAATTATAAGTTGTTATTTTAAGGATCCCTATCAGATATCTTAAAATTAAACACCAATAAATACCGACTTGAATCTGAATCTGGATATGATATATTTAAAAGATTTTGATGGTAGAACACCCGTTTTTGTACTATAAGTATATAGTAATTAGTAGTTCTAGTAATATGATACACCGATTGCAATAATCATAAAATGAAATTGGAATGGCTGAGTACACCAGAGACTAATCAAGTAAAAATCATTTAAAATCCACAGATAGGTTTTCACGATTAAACATACATACAAGTGAAAATAACACAAAATGATACTTATTATTTTATTTACAGAGTAACAAATTTCTTGCAGTGCGAAATTTAATAATGATAAACTCGAGTTAAATTTTTTGGCGTACCCCTTGAGTGGAAACAATGGAGTCGCTTTTTGATGGAGAGAGAATAATCGTAATTTAGCTCTAAAGATCAAACTTGTAAGTTATCTGAGTACATATTCAGACATATATAACAAATTTTTATATTAATAGTTTTGAATCGTAAATTTTTACCACCGTCGAGGAAAACATCAACAAAATAAAAGGCAAATACATAAAGAAAGTGAGAGACGGGATATATAATATAGTTGTCAAATGAGAGTGAGAGAGAGAATCTGTATTTTTCATTAAGCACTTTTTTTCTTTTACATACGACAGCAAATGAAATTGATGTTGGAAATTTTCATAATGATCAAAACTCGGAATGCTATGTTTTTGTTGGGTATATGATCAATCACTTTACTTTTGGAGGCCCCCAATGAATTAGCTTCGGAAAGTGCCTTGTTTGTATTCAATACATATAATCTTTTTTTCTTTTTTCATTAATGCAAGTCGGTTAAGCCTATCAATGACTCTTGAAAAAATTGAAATATAGAAATTAACTAGATTATGTGGTTTAATAAAACTCTTTGAATCGGAGATCGAATAAAAAGACTAGATCATATATTAAGATTGATAAGCTCACGATACCATCTTAGATAAATTGGGTCACAGCTAAACTAAACTTTATGAGAGCAAGAGAGATAGAGAAAGAAAGTTGTTGAAGATATTTCTTTTTCCATTGATTATCATCTCAAAAATCTGATTACAGCCAAAACTACCTCAATATAAAGGAAGACAGATTTTACTTAATTATACAAAGTCATTATGCGCAACGAATGATAGATTTTACTATCACATTTGGCACAAGATATGTACATGAAAATTTCTACAATAAATATTACTAGACGGTGTTGTCTTGCATTTTCCAACTTAAATATTGAGGTCTAAATTATTGGTACCTACCCAATAAATTTGAGCAAGGTCGTGTGCAAAGAACGCACTAAAATCAATGCAATATATATTCTTAAAAATATAGTAATATGATAGGTTCCTACATTCTTTAATTAAACCTTAATTTCCACTTCAATCAACGTCAACCACCACAAGCTGCACACAATATATTTAACAATTATCAACAATAATAAACAACATTGATTGTAAATTGTTACAATAAACTAATAGGCAATAGCTGTTGTAGAATAATCAGAGGTCCACACTTCACTCTTCTGGCGGAAGCACATTCATTCAAAAAATAAAAATAAAGGTTCATTAGTGGGCTAATGGTAAATTATTGACAATTATTTGGCGACGTGGTTATTCTTTCGAAAAAAACTATTTTAACTACGGAAAGGTTCAATAATGAAATATGAAATTTGTTAGCAAAATAAATAAGTTAATTGGCACAAGAATTGATTTTTTTAAATGGTTATGCTGTGGGCTGTGAGCCTGTGATTTCAAAAACGAATATCAATTTTTATTTATTTATTTAACCTCCTATCACTACACCAACATATACATAAAAATCAAAAGAATTTAGTGTGCCCTGTTGTTGTTGTTGTGTATAAAAGAACATCTTTTAGTGTGAATGGAATATGAATTATGATGTTTTTTTCTAAATGTGATGTGGTCTTCATAGATATTTATGTTTTATATCATGGTATGTCTATTTGACGTTTTATACGTATTTTCCATCTCCCTCTCTAACACAAACCACTAATTAATTAATAACAAGTGGATATAAAGCATGTTGATTCAAGTTGTATTCGTAAAATTTGAAGTTGTGAACTTTTAATAGTGGTATCAAGTTTTGCTGGTTTAATTTGGTACCCGAAGCCACACGATATTTCATTTTGATGATTTTTTTTTTTCGGTGGGACAATGGAATTTATGAAAATAGGTATATGCATGGTGATGGATAAGGTATGAGGAAAGTATTATACATAACCGACTTATACATACGTTTATAAGATATATGATACATTGTTGGAAATTTGGTTTTGAATTGACCAATTTCTTATGAAATGTTCATTTGGTCAAAATCGAATTTCGGTGAGTGAGAAATGATATGTAACGAGCACCAATCGAGCTATTATAATAGTGCACACTCTTG
>JAYJMF010000002.1:5792838-5806900 GCA_036873715.1 Salvia sclarea | reverse complement strand
TCTTTCTTCCTCCTCCTTTTCACTCCAATGGAAGGATAATATTTTCACTCCTTGCAAGTGGGATAATATTATCCTTCTATTGGAGTGAAAATGAGGAGGAAGAAAGAATAAAACTCCTTTTTTTAGATAAAAAGATGGAAAAGAAGGAAAAAATTTAAAGGGTGAATGTTCTCTTTTCCCTCATTTTTACATGATAATTTTTCCATCAAAGAGAACAGAACCTAAATAAAATTCCACTTTTAATATTTCGGTGTGTACGCTCCAATCGACATGTTCATTAATCATGATTCATGTTAGCATAGACTACATTGGAGAAAATTGAGATAATAAAAGATCGAGTATTATACAAAATAAAATAGAATTTTGTTAGACACGGCGTCATTTAATGTTACAAAAATAGTCTCGTCTGAATTGTATATATACGTGTGAAATTTGATTGAAGAATATCGAATTGAACAAAAAAAAGGGTATTGTAATTGCATGCAAAATCATTAAACATATTGTTGTCAAATACAATTGCAAATTTCTAAAATATGTAGTATGATTTTTAACGCAGTCAACCCTAATGGGAAAAGAATATACGGAGTATATAATTGGAAACATGGCCAATATATATACACATATATAATTACTTAATTAATTGTGTGGTTTCAAGTTTTATACATGTTTGTGATCCATGAATTAATTATATAGACATATAATGAGCCAAAATCTTTCTAGGGGTAATTTATGAATTAATTATATAGACATACATGTATGATCCATGAATTAATTATATAGACATATTCGATTTTGGCATATATGAGCCAAAATCGAATAACCCGATATTGTTGCAGCACACGCACCATATTTTTAAAATTGAACCAAGTCGCCAGCTGTTATGAGGCTACTCCGACTACATTTATATTTCTGGGGGTGTTAATTCAAAGCAATCAGTCGAGAAAATGTTACGCTGTGATATTTTTTCTAGCAATACATACTATGTAGCCATTAAGAAAAAGAAAACCTGATGCAGGGGCTGCATCCAGTCTCTGAGCCACCTGGATGGCTGCGTTAAGCCTTTGGGGTTCGTCCCATATCGAATGTGTTGGGCAAATATTGTGGGTATAAATGTGTTGGGCAAACCTCCACTCTTGACCATGGTTTTGAGTGTGAGTTAGGCTCGGGCATTTATAGCCTGCATCAGATTGGTATCAGAGCCGGTTGTGGGGGCGAGGCTCCAAGGGAGAGTGGATGATACAGGGGCATGCATCCAGCCCCTGGGCCACCTGGATGGTTGCGGTAAGCCTTTGGAATTCGTCCCACATCGGTGTGCTGGGCAAACCTCCATTCTTAATCATGGTTTTGAGTGTAAGTTAGACCCAGGCATTTATAACCTGCATAAAAAAACATATCAATGAAAAACTTCGCTTACTTTGATCGGTGCATTGTACATGCATTTTTAATTACAGTTTTACTTTTACCATACATGGTATTAGTTTCTCTTAATTATAAGATAATATTAATGTTATATATTCAGTTGGTACAAACTTCATATATATATATATTTCCATGTTATATTTTTAAAAAGGGGTAATGATAGATGATATATTCCAAAGTTTGGACTTTTTTCACTAAGTATCATCCTTTATATATTATTATTAAAATATCTAATGCTTTTGAGTATTTTACTTAATGCCATCTGTTGAGTTTCCGACGCCCACCATCTTATGTGGTTGTCGGAGCATCCATATATGCAGTCCACATAAATAATTTAAAAAATGACGCATTAACAAGGAATATCATCGAAATTAATACAAATTAGACATTTTTGTTTTGCTTTCGTCTGAGTTAAATATTCCTTGTTAATTAGTCATTTTTTTAATTATCCATGTTGACGGTTGATGTGGGTGGTCCGGTAAGCCACGAAGATTATGTATTTACCCCTTCCTTTGTCCCATAAAATTATGCGTTTAATTGCAGTTTCGTCCGTCGTCCCACAAGATTATGTATTTATCCCTTCACTTTAACATTTATTTACACTACTTTTACACTTTTCAATACCTATACTATTATAGGTACATTTAAGATGTATCTCTCTATTCCATTCCTGGAAATCCTCAGCCCATTAGGAAGTTGGAATAGCAGTATACGCCCGGGAAACAAAGAGAAGATGTGTACGAACGAGATATCCAGCAACAAGAAGAAGAAAAAGGATTGAATAGAGGAACTCTCGAACATTTGGCGATCTCGAATGTGTCGATATCAATGGTGACTCATTATTTCTATGCCTGGCATTGAATATACCGGTATTCACCTTATCAATATCTCAAGATGGGGCATGTTTGGTAGTTAACAGGGCACTCAAACAGGACCGAACCTCTCGTCAGGCTTGTTCTCTTAAAGTTATTATAGAGTAAGACATCAATTTCTCAAATAATAAAGCAGCACACAAAATAACAAAGGAAAAATTAACTTGATTATTATAAATCATGTTATTGAGTATTTCGAATAAATCCCAAAATTCTCAAAACTACCAGTTATCCAATAAAAACCTAAAATTCCTAATAAATTTGAATAATTTAGTTGTTAATTTCTATTTTAGAAATTGAATTGAAAGTTAGGATTCTTTTTATTATTTTTAATTGAAATTTGTTGAGCCCATTCCTGGAGAAAAGATCAATATATCTGTTATGTAAATTCATGAGAGGTTATTTGTAAAAGGGCTCCGTTGAGGCTGGCCCAACTTAAATGAGATATGAAAGCTTCCTTATGGTCTAACATTCTTGCCA
Source organism: Salvia sclarea (assembly GCA_036873715.1). Taxonomy (NCBI): domain Eukaryota; kingdom Viridiplantae; phylum Streptophyta; class Magnoliopsida; order Lamiales; family Lamiaceae; genus Salvia; species Salvia sclarea. The sequence continues at coordinate 5,804,129 of JAYJMF010000002.1, read as the reverse complement.
ATACATTATCTTCGTTTTGTTCCGGTTATAATCTCTAATGAAAAAGATAGCTCCATGAGCAAAAGCCCATGTCATGATGAATCCTGCGATATTTTATGTGTTATTCATTCTCCACTAGTATTACTTTTGTAATTAAGAATATTTTTTTGTGGGATCCATACTCTACTACCACTCAAGTCAACTACTTTTGATTAAAAACCCACACCTAGTCAAACGATGCATAATCTTATGGGACGGGGGAGTATATTTTAGTAACAATATATATGCTAAGAATAGGATATTAAGTGAAATAAATACAAATATTGAGATATTATCTATCATTAATCGTTTTTAAAAAATAAATAAATTATAAAAACAGTTCAATTGGTTGAAAGCAAAACCCCATCAGTTGATTGACCGATTCAGATCTCAAGAACCCTGTAATATGCACGGCCAAAAATATTCTGCTGAATGAAAAAAAGAGAGTATAATTACAAAACAGAACAAAACAAAATAAGAGGCTAAAAATTCAAATAGAAGTAGGTAATAAATGATATTTGGCCCAATTGAAGAATTCAAGTTGAATATAGACAAGTAAAAGCGCTATAAACAAAGCATATAGACATATCTTCCTTAATTAATTTAAGGAAGTTAAGAGTTGAAGTCAATGTAATCTCTTTGTCGTCCGTCTGGCAAAATCGCAATCTATCTGAACTGTGCACATTCCAAGTTGCAATATCAAACGTTTGTACCAATTAAACACCTCATTTTGAAGCTCACAAATGCTATTTTAGTTTCTTAACTAGTTTCAAAGATGAAGAATCTTTATCCAAACAGTTAATTAAAACCAATTAAAACATAGTAAAATAATCGACCCAGTTTTTTTTTTATTTTTTATTTGTACAAAAAAAAGAAGAAAAAGAATCGTCATGCAAACTAGTTAGCAGTTAGCTCGCATTTTTTTGGGAAATTCGTTGTATTTTCTCAATCTAGAATTAATTATCATGAACACGCCTCATAAAATAATCTCACCTTAAAATTTGGTATCCGAAAATTATTACGCACTAAATGAGTTTAATTTCACTAATTTTATTTTAGTATTAACATGGTAAAAGTTCATGTCCTTAGGCAAAATTAACCCTTTATTTTATACGCAACAGATAGGAAGAAAAAAGGGTTAATTTGATACGGATAAATGGTGTTATATTATTTTCTTGTAGATGATAGCGCATAGCTAGGCCTAATCAGTTGTGACATATTACACATACATAATCCAATGCATCAATTAAATGACATAAAATGGAAAAAGAAAAAGTACATTTGAGAAAAAAAAGTCTCAATCAATAAATTGAACGCAAATTTAATCACAAAATAATAACAATAATAAAAAAAAATTAATTGTAAGTTTTGTAAACATTCAATTCGTCAATCCGGCAATGTATCTCACCCCGGTTGTAGGCAGCCATGTATTCCCCACAATAAACTCCGCCACCGTATACCTCTTGGCCTCATCCGTACTATTCATCACACGGTAACCGGGCCAGTTAACCCGGGCCCCCAATCCCGCTCCCGGCCCGTAGTTCATATACTCAGCATAAAACAGAGTATCCAGAGCAAACTCCCCATTCCACTCCAGCCACCCTTCGGGCCTAATCGAATCACTGATGTACGACTGCATCACCACCGTCCGCGAATACAGCTTCCACGGCCTGCCGAGGTACGTCGGAGTCGAAACATCGGGCTCGGCCGTGATGTTGCAGAATTGGATCGAGAAGCCTGTTTCTTCGCTGGAATCCTTCCGGCCCTGTGCGGTTACGGTGTTCTTCTGGTTGGGGAGGCCCGATCGGGCCTGGATCTCGCAGTTCTGGAAAACGGCCTTGCCATCGCCGAAGATGAAGTCCACGGTGCCGGTGATGTGGCATTCCCGGTAGAATTGGCGCATCGAGTGCGCGTACAGGGTGTCTTGGTAGCCTCTCATGCCGCACCGGTATAGCACGGACCGGTCCGAATCTGATCGAAACGCCACCGCTTGGTGCTTTCCCGGGCCCGCCGTGTTCTCGAATGTCATGTCCCGGGCTATGAATCCTTGCCCCTTTACCGCTTCATCCCCAAATATAGTAGTCGTAAATTAATTATCAATGCATTATATATATATTTGTTCAAATCTCTTGCAAAATGAAATGTTATAGTACCATTCATGATTCGCAATAGTATTTATGTTTATCATTATGATTTTTCCAATCCTATCAACTTTAAATTGGATATGAAGCAAGCAAAGTTAGCTATTTGCAATAGTCCTGACTCCTGAATAATAAACGAATCATATATATATATATATAGTAAGTTGGGAAATACTTGATTAGCTTTGTAGGAGGAAATATCATACAAAATCGTGTCAATGTGAAATGTTGTGTAACATGCATTTATGTGCCTTTTTCGAACATGCATTGAGCAAAGATGTATGGCGAGCATGTGAAGATGATTCTATTTTTTCATAATATATACTCAATGTAGTACAGATTTAAGTGATTGCGACATGCCACGTACGAATGTCCTAAAATCTTATGTGGGACAGGAAAAGGCCAATCTTAAGTGCAGAGAATCATATATGAGTCAAAATTGATGCTACATTATATCTAAAGCATAGACATACATATGATGCCTATGTATAAAATGAATATAATACTATATCTTTAAATTAATTAAATGAAATTCTTACCAAATGTAGCAGACCGGTAAGTAGTCCAACCATCGACAAAGCTGCGATTACCGGAAATAACCGTCGCATCAACGCCGTCGCCGATCATCATTATGTTCCATTTCTTCTTGTTAATCTCCACGTACTCCTCATACACGCCTCTTTTTATATATATAACATATTTTTTGGTGCTATACTCCGGCGCCGCGCGGACAGCGTCGGCCACGGTGGTGAAATTTCCGGTGCCATCCGCGGCGACCACCGCGTCCGCGGATGCGCCGGTGGCGGCTTGGAGGAGTTTCCGGTCATGGGATTTCAGCCAGCGCGGAAATTGATCGGCGGTCATCAAGAGCCTTCTAGCGCCGTTGGATGGGGTGGCGGGATTTGACTTGACCATGGAGAGAAGGTTGTGGACTAATGAGGTGACGTGGTCTAGGCTGCCGGAAACCATTTTTTTGAGAAGACTGTTTGTGCCGTCGAATCCTTCTATGCAAGTGTCTTGATTGATCAATGCTCCGCTCAATAATGTCTTCACGTCGTCAATCACATTTCCGGTGCCGTTACTCTTCTCTACACGAGGGTAATTTTTAATTATTAATTAATATTGTCACAAGTTCAATTCTTAGTATTTCATTCTTTAAGATTTTTTGAATAATTTTTTAAATTTTCTTTGATGACAAGGTGTTGAAATAGATGATATGACTTGTGTGTAAAATGTTGCAGTAAGAACTATATATGCATCCCATGCATGCAACCATAAAATTAGTATTGATCGATACATCACGTTATAATTACTGTTTAATTTATAGGGAAGAAGTTGAGAAGACACGTTACGGTACCGTATTTTGTATTGAGGGAAGCAGAAAGGGCGGAGCTCAACTGGTCCATGGAAACATCCATGAGTTCGAGGCAGTCGGAGACGGCATTTCTCAGCCGGAAATCCCCCACTTTTCCGGCGAATTTGGAGACGGTGGAGACCACCTTCTGCACTAGGCCGACGGTGGACTTCACCGTCCCCGAAAATTCGGAGATAGGAACTTTGAGACATGCCGATTCGCTCAAATCGGCAAGCCCACCATCAACCAAACACACAACTATCACCAATATCAACACACTTTTGCATAAACCAGCACCCATACTATAGCTAGTAGAGAGTAGAAGAATTAGCTTCTTCTTTGTCACTTCTAGCTACTGTTTATCACAGGATCAATAGAGGTGTGCCTGTATATATATATATATATTCGAAATTTGATTTTAATTGTTATTTATGTAGGTGATTATATTGTATTAATATTACAAATATAAAAAGAATTAGAAGGATTTAATGATTGAGATGTGCCAGCGAAGGGCTCTCTTCTTTTTCTTTAGGCCTTTCCAGATTTCAGAACTTGTTTCAGAGGGCTTTAATTTCCTTCATGTCTAAGTACTCTATTTAAAATTCTAATAATAGCCATTTTCTTTTTCTTGGGCGGCTTTATTTTTCACAATTATTCTGAAATATATTCATTGTTTAAGATCGTAACACAATAATCTTTAATTCCGATTAACTACTAAAAGACGAAAAGCTAGGTCCGAGAGTAATTAAGAAAGATGGAAAAATAAATTAAACTAGTAATTACCAATTAGGCATCAGTCACAAAATTAAATGAAAAGTAAGTAATGTAAGCTATGGTTGATTATTTAATAAGTAAGATAGAACTAGCTAAACCAACATCTAAGGTTTAGAGTTCGTTGGTTCTCTTAACTGTCAAGTAAATTTAAGGACCAGGGCCTAATGTCACAATATGAGATAAATTTCTCTAATTCACAAATAGAGTTACTTTAATACGATAGTAGTGTCTTATTGCCAAATTATATAATCATTACGAAATTTTTTAAACACTAATTGAGATAACAATTGCGAATCAAATTAGTGATATATACGTCTCTAATTTTATGTTACGTGACATCGTCTATACTTTTTTCGCATACCCATGTGTATCACTGTTAAACTGTCCTTCTAAGTAGTTTATCTTGGATTATATTTTAGTTATTCTGGTTACTTTTTGGAAAAATGTTTATTATGGTTGGTAATTGTTTAATTAATATTCGATCGTTTTAGTGGCTGTTCCATATTTAAAATTTCATTGTTATTAAAAAATTTGGTATACCAAAAAGGTTGGGGGGTAAAGGCTCTCTAGGTTGGGGTTTAATTCCAACATTTTAAATTAATATACTATATTTTTTAGATCAATAGTGATCCTTTTACTAATAAGTTTCTTATTTCTTTAGTACATTATTAGAGTATATATATAAAACCTTTGCTAGCTAACCTGCATCACAACGTAATTTCAAGAATATTATAAAAAAAACATCATAAAATTTTAATAAAAAATATTGTGTTTCTTAGTCTAATAATAATGTACGTATGTAGTATATTTGACTTGCAACTTTTTGAATGTTTTGGAATTGGGAATTTATTATGTCTCATAAAAGTTTGGCAAGTGGCAAGCTTACATGCATGATCCCTTTAATTTTCTCGGTCAATATTATGCATACATTCGTTTGGAGGATTTCATATAAAATTTTGGTAATATACTCATTCAAAATGAAAAGTAAAATATGAAAAGATTCACACCTTAATTTCTTTGTATTTTGATGCAAACCGTTGCACATGAGTTTTGGCTTTCACTGAATTTTGCATCAAAATAGAGCAAAAGTAGCATTTGGTGCAAAATGATTTCGACTTTTAACCACTTTTTAGCTAATTTAATTCGTAAATAATTTGGTGAACATGCATGCACGACCTTTTCTCTATTATTTTCATCCTATTTTTCCTTTTATGGACTAAAGGGCACCATATTTGATATTAGTTAAATATTAAAGTAATTAGATGACCTAAGGAGATATGGCATGGCATGCAATTTGCAAATGCGTAAACATTAAATTAATATCAGTGTTTCTCCAAATTTAATTGATTCCGAAGCCTAAATCATGGGTTCATGGATAGCCATGAACCATGGGCCCACGAAAACGCGTTATCTACAAACCTTGCTTTCTGATTCTGGTTAGTTTTACTGAGAAAATAAAATACATATTATTTTTTTTCTTTTCTTGATTCCCTAACTTTGGGCAATATAAAGTTGAGTAACATATATCAACTTTAAATATTATTTAAAAAAATGTGTGTGTGTGTTGGCATAATGGTAAGAGGTTAATGCCTGAGGCCAAAGGTCTTGGATTCGAGTCCTCTGTGACACGACCTTTAAATTTCTGTAATTTAATTATAAAAAAAAAATATTATTTAAAATGTCTTGTCTTTTTAACCGATTACTAACACTTATTAATATATCTTAGACGATGTAATAATTATATGGACTTAGATCATATAGGAATCCAATGGATGTCGATGTACCTAAGGATTCCTATTTATGAATGGTCTTATATGCGGGTATTTTTCCAACTTTGTGTGTGTAGTTGTTATACTTTTGTGTGGGTTGTGATACCTCTTGCTCACGAATATTTGTCCCACCTTTGTTCAGTATAGTGATCACATTTGCATGCAGTGTTAGAATCTTAAATTGTTATGGTAATATAAACTTATCACTATAATTCTAGAGAAATGGACGCAATCGATAAATTAGATTAAATCCGTATGTATTAACTTATTGTATTGTGATCTATTGTTGTAGAAATATTATTGCATTGAGCATATAGAGAAATTGCATTAAACATATACGTTTGTTGCAGTTTTTTGGTACAATAATTTTATAAGTTAATGTAGTATTCTTAATTTCTCACAATAACTCATCTCTAATTACATTATGTTTGGTCTCATTTTGTGAGAGTTTTTGATGTGTTCGTTGGTATCATGTGTTGGTGTGTGTTGCTCGTTTTGTGCCTTTTAATTGCCATATTTGTAGATTCGTGTTAATCTCATACTCCTCGTATTTTGATAGGAAAGACGACAAATTTTGGAAAAAGATGAATAAAGACTTGATGTTTGTAAACTTGATAGTATTTAAGTACGTCTCGATACAAGTTCGTAGGTGAAAACGGATCGAGAATCAGAGTTCAAACGAGTGAGATACGAGGGAAACAAGTAAGGCGCGCGCACAGCGCCACCGCCGGCGCGGGCCGAGAGCGCGCCCCACCGGCGCGGGCCGCGCGATTCTGCTCGATTTAAAACCTATTTTTCTTAGGTTTTCGGGCCACTCTTCCACACACACGTTTTTACCTAGTTTTAGGAGACTTTTTGCTCTCACTTTTGGAGAGGAACTTATTGGATTATTGTGTGATTGTAATCGGTACTCTTGGATTGAGGATTGACAACCCTCAATCGTCTCTTTACTTTAGATTGTGGTAATTTCAAGTTCTTCGATTTTCTTTGCTTTTCATTCTTCGTTTCGTGAATCAATTTCATTGCTTTATTATTGCTTTCTCGTTCTTGATTTCTTTCGATAATTCGTTTGATTTCTCTTACAAGTTCTAAATAGATTAATTGAGTTTCTTTCCGTTAATCCATTTAATCATGCTAGGATTAAATAGAAATAATTCTTCGTTCTTAGATTTAGGGTTAGTTTAATTGCTTTCTTTAATTCCGCCTAGTTTAATTCCTCCTTTAAGTGTTTATTCATTACGCCTAGTTAATTAGTAGATTAAAGGTGTGACGTGACAGACCCAAACTAAGATTAGAGTGTTTAGGATTTTTATTGCTTTTTGTGTGCGACGTAGATTTAGCTCTGTTTAGCCTTCCTTGAGAATACGACTTGGATTAGCTTATCTCACTAGAATGACCTCGTTCAATTGTGAGCAATTTTAGGTGTAGAAAAGTTGGAACAAATTATGTAAGTATTTTTATTGAATTAATTATTTTACATAAGAGAACTAATAAATAACTAATCAAGTTTCGGCTTTTATATATTTGGCTCAACTACATTCGATGTTAAGTCATATTGAATTATATAATAATATACATCATGACTTGAATTCAAGGTAAGAGTACAATAATAAATAATTATAGAATTAAGTATTCCCGTTAAAGAAATATTTAGTTCAGTTAAATAGTGCTAATGACATCATGAGTCATGACTGAAAAAACACGAGGCTAGTAAAAAGAAAAAAGAAACATAATGAGTTATGACTCAAAAAACTGGGTCCTTACTCCTTAGTAGGGCTTTTCTCAATTGGACTAATTTAAGGGCTTATTTTAACAGATCAGTTATATGGGCCAAGAACTCTAAATCTTCTAAATTTGCGGCTAGCCCATATCTTATTCCAAATATTATTGGTAGATTTAAATTAGAGTGTCTAATCTTGTATATATTTCAATTAATTCGCGGCCTTTTATGTTATTTAATTATGATCTTTTGAAATATATATTGGCGTAGCAGCAAACTCATTTCAAGAATTCAAGTCCTCTATTAATTATAGCCTTATCATCCAAACTCGACTCAAATCCTTTTCATATTTATTCAAACCCATGTTACTGAAATTTGATAAAATTGGTTGTCCACGAAAACTTGATCCATTATTAATTTATTATCTCTACCACCGTATAAGATCCCCCGAGGCACAACTTTTTAAAAGATTACTTTTAAGACCAGTAACAGATTATAAAAACACATTATATATATGTCATATCTACGCTTATAATATCAACCGATGTGATTATATGATATTTAATATGCATGACATATACTTGTGATAACTGCATAAGAATACCTAATAGAAAATGTGATGGAAAATGATGTGGCAATGCTTACATCCATTCATGTATACACATGTTTATTAGGGGTCAATGTCATCATTAGAGTTAGCAAGTAAGCCACGTCAATTGATAGTAGTTATTGCGCTTGGATAAAGTTTACACAGTCATAAACTACTTAATAATAATGTTCCTACTCATTCAAAACATTAGCTGCATTTATTATCCCTTCTGATTAAACTTTAATTAGACATTGATATATGCCTAATTAAGAATAGCGAAGTCGTTTTGTATAAAATTACAAATAGTATATATATAATTTAAAATTTAACACGCAGCATGCATGCATGATAAGGTGGAAAAATGCTGGTACGCATGCAAAAATTTTAATTTAATATGTGAATTGTACACAAATTTTTGCCTTAATCAATTATAACAAACCTATACATATAATATAATGACTGTGTGTATATTTTTTTTTTTGCAAAGGCTCCCATACATATGCCAAGATTACTTCCAGACTCGATTCACTACTTTATAAATGAATTTACCAAAAAAAGTCATAAGAAAGTAAACTCATGAAATAGATCAGATGCACACGTGGATGAAGAGTTCAAATCCAAATTTGCAACTAAAAATATTGAAGTAACGATTAAATGTAACAAAAGTATATAATAGATCCATGAAATTGTAATATTTGTTTGTGTAAGAATATCGCAAACTCAATCGTGGTGATATTCACACGCGTATATATTGATAATTATATATGAGTTGGCCGTGAACATCCAAATTCATTTAGTAGCTCTCAGTTGTCAATTTTGTCGCATTTTCTTCACCCTCTTTTCCGCTAGCCTACAAGAACGTTGCATCACCCCCTTTCTCATAATATATAAATATAGATATAGTTTACGTACTCCGATTAATATATGCGATAATTATTGGTCATCATAAGTGTTATAATTTAATCCAATTGAAAAAGTTTTATTGGAATAATTAATTAGTGAAATGAAGGAACTCGTAATTAAAACATTTTACCATTAAAAGGAGTATCTTTTACATCAAATTAGCCATAAACAATGGCTTCAAAACTTCTTATAGTTATGCGATATAGGATAAGTTTTAATACGCGTTGCAACTATTCTTCAAGGAGCATGCACTTTCATTAGAATTCATTTTTGGTCCAGTTGAAAACTTGTCGCCTTTTTCGTTAAAATACACATTTTTTTGACACGCTTTGATTGTTAACTTTTTCACACTTTTTTAATTAACACGCATTTTTTCGAGTAATTCCCATGGTTATTTTGGGGCGATGAAATAGAAATTAAGATATTTTTGGTTGGTGGAATTAGCTTCAAAATTCAAATCGTTGCTTCAGTTTTCTCTTTTTATCTGTGCGTACGATTTTGAGACACGTGTTTTTAGAATAGTTTGATTCAAGTTTACATTGAAATGTTTAAGAATCTAACATAGTTGTAACTAGCATTTCGGTATGAAAATTAAGTGCAATCAAGAAAATAAGCCAGTTGGATGGTGACATTTTTACTCACAAAATATATTCTTAACCAGAGATAAAAAAAGTTCTTCGATTAGTACGTAGAAGAAAATGATATTACACCAACCCACTATATATCAATTATGTGCATGAGTGCATCCAATAATCTTTCAAATTTTGACATGTTAGTTAGCAAATATGTGTATACACACTTATTTTTCTGAATGTAAAGCTTTGGTGGGTCTGAAATTTCACTCTCCTTGCTGTATAGAAATTTCGATATGGTCCTACGATTGAAGATTTTTTATTTATTTTTATTTTGTATTGATTGGGGAAGCATTTTGGTTTTAGAATAATGTGAAATCTATTGCCACGTGGTAATAACTAATAATGACAATGGCTAGGGGTGGTAATCGGTTAACCGGTTCCGCGGGAAATCGGTACCGAACCGGTACCGAACCGGGAACCGGTACCGAATACCATGAAATAGCCGGTATTAATCCCGGTTCCGGTAAGTTATTTGCGCAAAAAACCGGTACTCGGTTAACCGGTACCGGTACCGGACTGGGTACCGATTTTATTATTATTATTATTATTTTAATTAATAATTTAATTTTTAATATCATAATTTTATTTAATTTATCTTTTAAGAATTGATAGTAGATAGATTTTAGAATACTAGATAGATTTTAGAATTACTAATTAGAGTAATAGAGTTTATATTAGATTTTGAAAAATAGGAAAAACAAAAATTTGAATAAAAAAATAAAAAATAAATAAAACCGGTTCCTTAACCGGTAGTACCGGTTTACCTGTACCGGAACTGGTACCGGAACCGGAACCGGGTACCGGTTAGTACTAAATGGGACGGTACAAGTACTAAATATATGGGATTTTTGGTACCGGTTAACCGGTACCGTACCGGTTACCAGGCCTACTCAAAATGATCATAGGCGATAATGGAATAGTAGGTTGGCAAAAAGAATGGAAACTATTCTAGTGATAATTAATTTATCACCTAGCAATGACATAGAATTTCAAGGAATGGAAATAGTGATGGAAAATCGTGATATTAAATATCACTTGGTGGAAATAGATTAAAATTCCAATAGCGAGTTTAGGACTTGGTTTCAATAATGGTTGGATCAATAGATCGATAAATGAGAATTGATATTGGTGGCAAAATATATTATAAGGCAATGAAGGTAGGGATGTCAATTCAATCCGAACCCGACGGGTTGACCCGAATAATCCGAAAAATATAACGGGTTAGGGCTGAATTTTTACGATCCGAAATTAAAGCAGGCTTCATGGGCTGGACCAATTAACCCGCGGGTTATATGGGCTAGCCCGAACGGATTGCGGGTCGGCCCGATGGGCTGGAGATTTAAAAAGAATTAAGAATAACGACATTATCTAGAAATTGAAACTCACTT
>JAYJMF010000002.1:5776608-5792738 GCA_036873715.1 Salvia sclarea | reverse complement strand
ATGAGACGAGACTACCGTGTAAAATTCGGACGACGCAACCATGCAACGCTCCAACAAGGTGAGACGAGACTACCTTGAATTGGAGGCAATAAGGATGAGACGAGAGGAGACAAGACGGGACTATTGGGTAATATTTTGACGAGGCAACCATGCAAAGCTCTAATAAGGTGAGACAATCGTGTAACTTTCCGGGGAGGCTAAAAGCTAATGAATTTTGACAATTAACAATTACTACTATTATACGAATTTGAGTAAACTAACTTTTTAGTAAAAATATTTATAAATCATGACATAAAATGATTCCCGTCGAGTTTCAACACGTTATAACCTAGTAAACACTTGTATAGTAGAAAAATTATATTGTTCTTTTTATTTAAACAAATAGCAACATTTAGAAGTTCCACATCACCACGTCATCCATTTAAAATTGGCTTTATCCAATTCCGTCCGCCACTCGATCTACGTCTCTGCTATTGTAATTTTGTTCACATTTCATCCATGACAATTTTTTAGGCAATCTCTCAAAGCTCTTCTTCTAAAGAGAAGACATATATCAATTTCTTCACGTGTCACTCCAAAACTATGAAATCAGCTTCTCCCTACACCTCACTTTTACGTTTCGGTTATGACTTATGTGATGTAAGAAAAAAAGTGATTTGACAGAGACACAGACACACACACACATACAACTTTTGCAGACGGAATAGAATACGTCTCTTGCCGTTACCAACTTTAACGCTGCAATCATCATCAGAGCTTAAAGAGCCTTCACTTGATCAACTAAAAAAGCGATCTTTACTACTTGAGGCAAGTCCACCTTTTCTTGATCATCATATCCTAGTTTCCATTTAACGGGTTTCATAAAAACGGAGTCTTTAATGGTGATTCTATCTTAAGAGATCTTGTTAGAGCGTTTGTCAGAAATCAACGGAGTATTAAGAAAAATTTGTGTGGAAAAGGCCCACGTGCGCATGTGTTGCTGGGTAGTTTCCGTACTTACTGAATGTGTTTGTTTTCTGTCTTGATTTTTGAAACTGTTTGCAGCCTTGCACGTTTGATTGAATAGTGGCATTGTGATTTTTGCTCTGGTGATTCTGTAATATGTGATGCTCTGTTTTAATGAAGCTGTTCTGGGTTATGCTTGAATTTTCAGTTATCACTTATATAAGCACATTTATATATATAGGCAAATGCAATATGTGCTGGGATTTATTTCTGAAATATTTGTGACCTTTATTTGCTTGTGTGTGTGTGTGTGTTGCCTTTTGACGGATCATAGTCCAATTAGGGGTAATGGCATAAAGAATAATTGAGGGGCTAAATTTTCTAAATTTTGAGTTCGAGATTTCAATAATACAATTTTATTTGGATTGCACAAAATACTGATAATTTGACTGTTTTCAATAATTATAAAAGATTTTTTTGCTTGATGCATGGGGGCTTAAGCCCCTCTTGGGTCCGACAATGATTCCAATTATTGTGAAGTTTTAGAGAGCACTGTACCAATAACCTCCAACTCTTTGACCAAATTAAAGCATCTAGGCAAAATTCTACAACTGCTTAATCAATCAAAGCTTGTACTCGATTTTAATGTGTGTGCAGATGTAAGGCTGTGTTTCAAATCAAGAAGTAACCAACTTATTGTATTTCTTCTTTTTTGTAATATTTAAATGGCTAGCTAGCATTTGGGTCTGTCATTACATAAATTCGAGCTTTCAAGTGTCTTAAAATTTGCCAAGAGTAGTTGTGAATGAACAGTAGAAAGTATGATATGAAGGGGCAGTTGTTGTGTTTTGGGGCTTTCACTTGCTTTATCTTGTTTCAGAATAATTAGGATGTTAAAATAAACTAATGTAATTTTGAGCAGCTGAAGTAGATAATACACAATGCTGGGAAATGGAGTCGTCGGAATCCTCTCAGAGTCCACGAATAAGTGGGAAAGGAGGGCTCCACTGACCCCTGCACACTGCGCACGGCTGCTGAGAGGCAGTGACAAAACCGGAGTTGCACGCATCATTGTCCAGCCATCGACAAAGCGCATCCATCACGATGCACAGTATGAAGATGTTGGCTGTGAGATTTCGGAGGACTTGTCTGAATGTGGTTTCATTTTGGGCATCAAACAACCAAAGGTGATCAAAATTGGTGTTGCTTTCGGCTTCCTCCATGATGAGAAACTAGTTTAACTAAAATCAATCGGGTTTTTGACGTTTTTGGTGCAGTTGGAAATGATACTCCCCAACAAGACATATTCATTTTTCTCACACACTCACAAGGCACAAAGAGAAAATATGCCACTCCTTGATAAGGTAAGTGCTCTTGCTGTACATGTACAAGCGAAAGCATTTCTCATTAAACATCTATTTTCAGCTTGACCCTTTCTTTTGTTTAGATTTTGGCTGAAAAGGCTACCTTGTTCGACTATGAGCTTATAACCGGAGACCATGGTAAAAGATTACTGGCATTTGGGAAATTTGCTGGAAGAGCTGGAATGATCGATTTCTTGTGTGGCCTGGGACAGCGTACGCAAATTATCATGAGATGTTAAGTATCATATGCAAATGGAATCACCTAACACGTCCGATTTTTTCTTCTTTCAGGTTTTCTTAGTCTTGGATACTCAACACCTTTCCTCTCGTTGGGACAATCTTACATGTACTCTTCTCTGGCTGCTGCGAAGGCTGCTGTGATTTCTGTAGGTGAAGAGATAGCTACAATGGGGATCCCATCAAGAATCTGTCCCTTGGTCTTTGTTTTTACGGGTTCTGGAAATGGTATGATCGAGTGCTGGTATGCTTTGAGCCAATATCGATTGTGTTTCATATATATAAACCTATTATAGTCTATCTGCTGTGCTGCCTCCAATTGGAAAACTTGAATTAAGGAATTTCAGATTTTTACTAACATCTATCCTTTTATGCAGTGTCTCTAGGAGCACAAGAGATATTTAATCTTCTTCCTCACAAGTTTGTTAATCCGAGCAGTCTTCCTGATCTATTTGAGATGGTAATTCATTTTATTCCCCAACTTGGCATGATTATGTTCTGACATATATTCGTATAAACACGTGTTCAATGCTAGGCAGGAGATTCTCAAGTAGGGAAAAGCTCGAAAAGAGCCTTTCAAGTGTATGGATGTGTAGTAACCAGTCAAGACATGGTCGTTCACAATGAACCTTCCAAACCATTCGATAAGGTGAGTTCTTAAGATGTAGGCAGGCCTTCGATTCTTGGACTTATTCGATGCTAGAAAATCATTTCTTGACAAGTAATCAAGTAACTACGAAGAACAACAGCCATAAAGGGCATAATCTGAGTCAATGTGCTAAGAATTCAAGAATATGTTAAATTTTGAGTTTTTATCTTCATGCATGCTAAAGTTGCTGTTTTATTCTTATCAGGCAGACTACTATGCACATCCCGAAAACTATAGACCTATTTTCCACGAAAAAATTGCTACATTTGCATCTGTAATAGGTCAGTATCGTTTACTCTTGTGTATGAACTTTCAGTTATTTGCCACTGCATTGTTATTTATTTGATTTATGTTGAATCCACGAGCTCTTGCAACTTAGTCTGCTGATTAAGTTCTTATCATGGCAGTCAATTGTATGTATTGGGAGCAGAGATTTCCTCGGTTATTGACTTCCACACAGCTGCAAGATCTAATCAAGAAAGGATGCCCGCTAGTAGGAGTCTCAGATATAACTTGTGATGTCGGAGGCTCTTTAGAATTTGTACAGCAGACTACCTCTATTGACTCACCTTTCATCAGGTAAACTTATTATAGTGATGTTGCATCTATTGTGCATATCAAGATTAACTATATAGACTATAAACTGTTTCTTTGTTTATGATCTTCTTTATAAATGGGTGGATTTGATATTTAGATACGATCCTGATGATAACTCGTACCATCACGACATGGAGGGTAGTGGCGTTATCTGTTCAGCTGTTGACATTCTTCCCACAGAGTTTGCAAGAGAGGTGAAAAATAGCACCTTTCGAGATTTTATGCTGTTTCATTTGCTAACTTTATTTATGTTACTCACTCTAACGTTACATTTTACTACAATATAGGCTTCCCAACACTTTGGTGATATACTATCCAAGTTCATTGGAAACTTAGCTTCTTCAACGTCCCTCGATAGATTACCGTCGCCCCTTAAGAGAGCTTGCATAGTCCATGCTGGAGCACTGACCCCCTTGTTTGACTACATTCCTAGGATGAGAAATTCTGACATTGAGTATGTTGTTAGCTAGCTTATTCAAATTTTACATTTTGAATCCTCAGATAAAGACTGTCTTCATTAAAATATCTAAATAGATTCATAAGAAAAGATATTGTTAAAAGATATAATCTGCATCCCTTTTTTTTTTGTTTTGTTATTATCCTCTTCTACTACTTATATTTCAAGACACAAACCATTGATTGCTTATTTTGTCAAGATGTGTAAAAGTGCCTTTTGTCAATTTATTTATTGACAGGATAAAGAAAATTCCATTTAAAAAGTTAGTCCATGCATGATAACATAAAATATAGTAGAAGTGTTTCAGGGTATCCAAGTTTAACACTACTTTTTTCTGTGTATCTTCTCTTTTGGCATTCATCGTTTCCAAATTGAAAACCTTCATTTTCTGCATTTTGCTTTCCTTCGCAGGATTTCCTCACAAACTCTACAACCTTTGCAACCTGCAAAGATGAAACACACAAAGATGGTATCTTTCCTTTCTTATGAATAGATCAAAGAGAAGTTACAAACTGTTTTACTGAGTAACTAAACACCGTTGTTAGTGCTGATTTGCTCTTAATCATCGCTGCTGATGTTATCTTGCAGATGTCGCTGAGCGGCCATCTGTTCGACCAGTTCCTGATAAACGAGGCTTTGGATATAATCGAAGCAGCAGGTGGTTCCTTCCATTTGGTGAAATGTCACGTTGGTCAAAACACAAGTGCACCATCTTATTCAGAACTTGAAGTAAGTATTAACCTGCCAAAACCTTAAAGTCGAGATCATTGCACGAACTCTTCAAATGAACCGAAAAAATCATCCAAGCATGCATTTTTCTCTCCCTACTATGTGTTTTTTAGAGTTGAATAAGTTTTTGTTTCAACTTCACAGATTGGTGCTGATGATAAGGCCGTCCTTGATAAAATCATCGATTCTTTAACCTCACTTGCAAATCCAAGGGAGGAGCATGTTGACAGTGAAACCGATATGATATCTCTCACACTTGGAAAATCCAAAGACAATGGCATTGTGGAAGGAGATGGGGTAAGAAGTGAAGCTGCAGTCCTTATTTTAGGGGCTGGACGAGTTTGTCGACCAGCTGCAGAGTTTCTGACAGCAGTTGGCCGGGATTCATCAAAAAATTGGATAGACTCATATATCTCAGAGGACATGAAAGAGAAGACTTCTTCAGTTCATGTCATTGTTGCTTCTCTTTTCTTGAAAGATGCAGAAGAGGTTAGTCTTGAAATATTTATATCCAAATTCTGTATAATTAATGTTTTGCTATCTAATTAAAGATGATGATGGAAAAAGTAAACTGAGATCTGCATCTTATGAAATGGAGCAGATCACGGAAGGACTTCCAAATGCAACGGCTGTTCAACTTGATATCACGAACGAAGAGAAACTCCACCATTACATTGCGCAGGTATCTACTCGAAACTGTTTAGAGCTAAAACTTTCCAAATTTCAGCTAATTGCTTCGCATTTATATCTTTTTGCCTTAATTTGGAGAGAATGATCGACGTGCTTTCGCTGTTTGCAGGTCGATGTAGTGATCAGTTTACTGCCTCCTAGCTGCCACAACATCATAGCAAGTGCTTGTATTCAGGTTCTCTCTCTTTTTTTTTTTTGAAGGTTTAGTTCTTTACATCATAGACCTAAGTAGCACATGCATCTAGGTCATAAGTTACCAAAATTTTAAGCATAATGTGATTTTGTATCGTAACAATCATGCCTCCGATTTCAGTCCAAGAAACACCTCGTCACTGCTAGCTACGTGGACCACTCCATGTCCAAGCTTGACGAATCAGCAAAAAGCTCTGATGTTACGATTCTGTGTGAGATGGGATTGGATCCTGGAATAGGTAACATTTTGATACTTGATTATATTGAGCTTAATAAGAGGGTATGTCAACAATGGAAATTAAATCGTCTTGTTTTAGACCACATGATGGCAATGAAGATGATTGATGAAGCTCATGCAAGAGGGGGCAAGATCAAGTCTTTCACTTCCTACTGCGGCGGTCTTCCATCTCCAGATGCTGCAAACAACACATTAGCTTACAAATTTAGGTATGATTCTGCACTGAAACTCACATTTTCTTTAACTGGCCATTTTCTTATCCATTATGATAAAGACAATAGCCAATGTTCTTATCACTTGTGTACTACATTTCAGTTGGAGTCCAGTTGGTGCTATACGGGCGGGGCGCAATCCAGCCACGTACAAATATGATGGTGAAATCGTGCACATTGATGGTAACTTCACAAGCATAATATCACTCTTAAATCAAATCAACTTATTCTACGAGCAATTATAGGTAATCTTTGTCCATGAATGCAGGTGACAAACTGTACGATTCTGCTTCAAAGATGCGCATACCATACTTTCCCGCCTTTGCACTGGAATGTCTCCCAAATCGGAACTCCTTGGTGTATGGAGACCTATATGGAATAGGAAATGAAGCCTCAACCATTTTTCGAGGAACTCTTAGATATGAAGGCAATATCTCCCTTTCCTTTTATGCACATCATCTAAACTAAGGATCAATGGGAATCATGCATCTGAATAGTTGGTGCAGGTTTTGACATGACATTGTGGACTGAAATCTTGTTGCAGGTTTTGGAAGGATAATGGGAACTCTAGCAAGAATTGGTTTTTTCAACACTGAATCGATCCCGATTCTAAAAAACGAGACAAGGCCAACTTATAGAACCTTCTTGCTAGCACTTCTTGACCATTGTACTGAAAACTCGGAGGGATTGCTCGTAGGTGAGAAGTGGATTACAAATCAGCTTCTTTCTCTTGGCCTATGCCAGGATAAAGAAACAGCAATCAGGACTGCCAAAACCATCATGTAAGTTCAACTAATGACGAAGCTGCCAAACGGTAAACATATCAGCAACTGACCTAAACCTCCTCTGCTTTTACTCTTTGATCAGATTTTTGGGTTTCCAAGAGAAGGAAGAAATCCCAAAGTCATGCCAAAGTGCATTCGACGTTTCATGCCTCCGGATGGAAGAGAAGCTGGCCTATTCAGGCACAGAGAAGGTAACGTGCATAATCTTGCTTCTTTATACGAATTATAAAGATCCGTGGCTCGCCTATAAGTGGAGTATTATGTCATTTGTTCATGAGCAGGACATGGTTCTGTTGCACCATGAAGTGGAAGTGGAGTTCCCCAATGGCCAACCTAGTGAACATCATGGAGCAACCTTACTGGAATTCGGAAGGATGGAAGGAACGAGGTCGTATACTGCCATGGCTCTGACCGTCGGCATTCCTGCAGCCATTGGAGCTCTAGTATGATGTCCTTTTTATTTTTTGCTATTTTTCCTGATTGCTATGTCTTAACTTAGTAGTTTTTTAATCATGATGCTTTTGTATTCTCAGCTCTTGCTTGGAAACACTGTCAAAGCAAAGGGGGTGGTAAGGCCTATAGTTTCTGAGATTTATGAACCAGGTAATAAACTTTGCAGCATATCAATATTTCATCTGAAAGGAAAGTTTGAAATTTTCAGTTGCTAATTTTGTGTGATTGATTTGCAGCTCTGCAAATTCTGGAAGCTTACGGTTTCAAGTTGGTGGAGAAAACTGATTGATTTACTAATATGGGTCATATTGTGTATATATAAAACACAATTGTTTATAATAATAAAACCATCTTATTTCGGGATCATCAGATTGCAAAAGTCCGACCTAAATTGTACAAGTATCAATGTGTGTAATTTGTAAAGCACCAAACTCAAAAGCAGCAAGAGTTTCTCAAAAGTAATCAATTATCAAATCATTATCAAATCAAAAAGGATCATACAATGTTACTAGACCTGCAATTTCGCCAATATTTTTGGAAATTCAGAGTAGCCAATATAAAATGAAAGAATAAAAAGTAAAGCATCCCCTACAAAATTCTTTTCACCTGTACAATGAGATTATAGAATGATCGTAAATTGAACAGAGAATGCGCAAAGCTACTTTTCATGCGCATTATATGTTTTAAGACGATTCTCTTTCACAATTTTGAAGGAATCACAATAAAATTGTCTAATTTTGTGAGTAAAATGACTAAGAAACAAGTAGGGACGATAATTGTTGCTCCACCTCTTCCCAATTGTGGACTTTGGTTACAAGAGGATGTTGATAAGCAGCATGCTCTGTTTTGCACCATGGATACGAGTTCTCGTAATCGAAAAGCAGAACCTTTATCCCCACCGCCGCACATTCCATTGCATACCTCGGGTTATCGTCGATCAACACCTTTGCTCCCAATGAACTGCACAAACATAGATGATATTATTCAGCTAGCGGTACACTTTGGAGTAGGTCTCTGTCGAACTAAAATCAGAAGGGAAATAACTTAGAATGAGTTGGAAATAGTACTGGCAAATGTCAGATTTAGCTCTTGATTGGCCATCTAAAGCAAAGTGATTCCCGAAATGGATTTCTCGGAAAAGACCTGGATAATGTTTTTCGATCCACTCTATTGTGTGGTCCTTGATAGCATTCTGTCGAGATCTACACGTGAAATACAAAATAAGGTAATTATCTTGGCAGAGAAAGTGAGGGTAGACGAGAAGAGGAGTTGGGATACATACGTAACAATGGACAAGTTATAAATTTCAGATAACTTCTCAAGTGCTTCTCGAGCGCCTGGAATTGGATATATTCCTTTCTTGAAATAAGGTGTCTTGAAGAACTCGTGAACACGATGATCAGCTGCCACAAAAAAGAAAAAAAAAAAAGCAATAACGTTCATTCCAAATAAATGGACTCGTGGAATACAAGAGAGCATGCCAAGAAACAAAACTATCCAAAGAAAGATTTGGAAGAAACATCACATTACAGACAAAGCTACAAGTAGAAGTCTCTCTGACATCTAAAAAGATATAACTAGCAATCCCTCATTAACACTTGACTAAAAGATTTGACAAAAGAGTGTGCCAATGTTTTAGTTGAAGCCAATATTCTGCTCTTTAAGACAATAGAAATCCAAATTGCATCAAGGTACTACGACAAAGTAAAACCTATAAATTTTCTCTCTTATTTCACGGTAAAAGAAGGAAACAAAACCATTGATTTATCTGAAAATGGCAGTAAAAGAAAAGAAGATAAAGCAGCATGCCTAACAAGAACTTCCAATTACTGAAATCCCATATAAGCCCAAAAAATAAGAAAAGCTTGGTTTAAAGGGAATAGATGCATGGCAGCCAGCCAAGTTGAGCATATTTAATACCTTCATCGCGTGAACAATTCCATATCTGCAAGAAAAATAAGAATGGGTCAGAAAATTTACCAGGAGAAAGTCCCAACCACCCTACAATACTTGCAGCTCACTTGGAGAAACTTAAGATTTATTTATCACACACAATTACTGCCTCAAAATCTACTGCATTTATTTTAGACCTGGGACGCTAGAGGTCATAATCTTTAGGTGTTTGTAATATATGTATGCAGATCCAAGTTCAGAGAAAGAAGCACGGAATGACAGATTCAAAATGAAGAACATGCATCCATACGTCGCATAATCAATCAATGCAGAAAATGTTTCCACGAACTGATTCAATTCAACGAGGGAAAGAAACACCGCAATCGGAAGCAAAAAAATTAGTACAACTGTTTTCTTCTCTATTCTTGTTTGCTACATAGAAGTGCATAATTCCCATGCAGAAACCAAGATATACAGATAAAACACAATAAGCAAATATGAATGATAAATGTTACAGGATTATTTAAAATAGATTTATCTAGAGACAGTTCACTTTGAAGAGACTATAAGGGAAGATGAGTTATCCTGTCTTAGGCTGTACCTTGAAGAACTCATAGACGTGGTATTCAGAAACCGAGTGGTTTTTGGAGTAGCGATCTGCTATGAACTTATTAAGAGCTGATACGAAGTTCCCCAGAACTGCGAACAAATCAATTAACGGGTTTCAGAATTTATGAAGACTGTAATGCTTCTAAACATTCAATAGTAGTATCAGCAAGTCAAGCCGAACTCTCAACGAGCAACTTGATAGTATAAAACAAAGCATAGACTGCAATAGCATCTACCATTACCACATCAGGAAAGTGATCCTAAATTATCCCAATTGCACAAGGCAAGAATAAATAAACCTTTTTAGTTGACTAATCACCAGCTAATACACAATAAACAAGGGGGCAGGATTATTCAACAAAAACCTAAAAAGATTGACCATTCCATGGAGATAATCAAAAACTGCAACTAATTATTCACCTAAAAAGGCATAAAAACAAATTGCACATTTCGAAGTCTAATAAAAAGAAAAACAACTTCAAAATCTATGCATGTTATGACAAATCAAATACCCTCATCAACATCAACAGCAATCATGACTTTATCGAGCGAGGGCTGGCCAAGAGCTCCGGTGGAATTCCCCCTATTCGCAGAGGCGCCACCGTTAACAGCCCTAGGATCAACACTCCGCCGCTGATCCTCAGCCCTAACAACCTCCTCAGAGACACGCAGCAGCTGCGGGATGGACGGGCCATATGCCCGCGCTTTCAGCACCTCATTTGCAGCAGCGCGATCGCTCTTGAAATCTTTACCATTCCGCAAAATATTGCCGTAGTTTTCGGAGGAGCAGCCCTTGGGGCTGAAGCCATATGCAAAAATCCTCCCTCTACTCAAATCAATGGCTGATGATGTAGCAGAAAGGTTGGAAGAAAGCCTTCTGAGAGACATATTGAAATCCTTTTGCCCCAACATGAAATTCGAGGATGCCGCCGCCATAAAACAACGAACCAAACGGCGGAATCGAGGAGAGAGATTAGCGTTCGACAATTTTACTTGCCAGGAACGCCTATTTATCATGCCGAGCTCTCATACATTCACAAATTGAGGAGACAATAGATTTTTCGCGTAATAGGAAAACAATGGCCGATTTTAACACCCACCAGTTGTTGCAAGTAGTTTAGGACATCACAAAATCAATGGCAACAGAACCCTATTTATAGAGGATGATAATAAGGGGAATGGTTAGGATTAACCATGGCGGATCAAATCGATTCCAAAGCTTTTGTCGAATTGAAGTTCAGCTGTGTATATCTCCTCTCCTGCGGCATTTATAGTGAAGGTGATAGATCCAACACAATTTTCCCCTTTCCCAATAAAATCTGTCAATGTTTTCAAGACTATATTCGTAATTCCATATACTGTATTTACTTTTAGGTTTTCAGATTTAATTTACTTTTTCTTGATTAATTAATAACTTTTTTATAAAAATATGAATACTATTACTAACACCTATGTATAGGATAATCGAATAAAACCTCTATTCGTGTTCCTACTAACTAATTTGAAGTAATATTTACTTTGAGTAATAAATCTGATTGATAAAATATAAAATTAAATAATTTGAAGAAAGTCATCCATAAAAATTAATAAATTAATTTGAATTATTTTTATCAATCCGTCATATATTATATAAAATAAACTGTTATTTAGGTAGCATTATTTTGAGTAAGATAGATTGATAAAACATAAGATTGAGTGTTTGAAATATAAAATTGTCAAACTAATTTAAAATCGAGCAATTTATTGTTTACCAAAATAAATAATAAATTAATTTAAATTATTTTTATCAATTCATCATTTTATACAAAATATACACGACCTTATAATATTAATCTTAATAACGACACTATTGAGTATTGACATAAACGAATGCACTCATGGTGTTTAAAGTACATCCATGACTTCAACGCAAGCTAATGCAGCACGTAGACGTGGATGTAAATATAAGTATCAAATCATAAGGGTGATCGCAGCATCTCCCTCGGCGAGGCGGGCGCCGCCCGTTGCAGCCCGTCGGGATGGGGAGGGAGCGGGCGCGGTAGAGCCCGTATGGGGGGAAGGGCGCTGGACACGCGGCCTCCCCCCATTGGCTGACAACAATTTTTTTTGTTTGCTTTTTTTTTCAATTATTTATTTATTTATTTTTATTTTAATAAATGTAGAGACCTCCAACATGGAGGTCTTCATTACAGCTTTGGAGGGTTCTATTTTATTTGATTAAAATATTATTACTTTTTGACTAAGTCCTTTATGTTGGAGGACTTTGCCGTGAACATTCTAATTCTAATAGAAAATGTGCATATTGTTTGTGATATCGGATATTTATGATAAGCGGATTCTAATTCTAATAGAAAATGTGCATATTGTTTGTGATATCGGATATTTGTGATAAGCGGAGAAATGATCAATATTTTTGGTGACGAGCTCCTTTGTCGAAGATATTTTCTCTGGTCATTCAAGAGGAGAGACAGAGAAATATTGATGGAGGACTGTCTCCATCTCTCACTCAAAATATCAGTGAACAACCTACGCCTATGATCAATGCAGTGTCTAACTTTGGACGTGGCCGAGACAAGTTTCTCTGTACACATTGTGGGCGAACCAATCATACTGTCGACAAGTGCTTTCAGCTACATGGTTTTCCTCCTGGTTTTGGAAGGGGCAGAGGCAAACCATATGTCAGAGGTGATTCCAATACAAAATCTGTGAATTTGGTGGAAGAAGGTCTTGGAGACCAACTCCCCATGGCTGCTGCTGCGGGATCTCCAGCTCAAAATCTCTCCAATGATCAATGTCAACTTCTGATAAGTCTCCTACAAACTCAACTTTCATCTGCCTCACCTCCAACCGCTTCAACTAGCTCAAATCTCTCTCCGGCAGCCGCTTTTAGTGGTAATATCTATGTCTCCTCCTTTATAGGTTCCTCAGTCATTTCTCCTTCTTTGTGGCTAATTGATACAGGTGCCACACATCACATATGTTGTGATCTCACATTTCTTACTTCCTCTACTCCTATCACCAACACACATGTCAATTTGCCAAATGGCTGTGTTGTTGATGCCACTCATATTGGCAGTGTAAAATTGTCTGACTCTCTCATCCTTACCTCTGTCCTCTTTGTGCCTGATTTCAGTTATAATCTTCTCTCTGTCAGTTCTCTTACCCACAATCCACACTACACTGTCAGCTTTACCAATCTCTCTTGTGCAATCCAGGATGCTTCTCAGGGAATCCTGATTGGGAAGGGTAGCAGATTTGGAAACCTATACATCCTTGATCTACCAGGTTCTCCTCTGTTACCCAGTGTTAATGCCTCTTTATCTGTTGATTTGTGGCATCTCCGTTTAGGTCATGTGTCTTTTAATAAGCTACAAAAATTATCTAGTATACTTCCCATGTTAAAAGGTAATAACTCTCCATGTCAAATTTGCCCTCTAGCTAAGCAAAAGAAACCTCCATTTTCTACATCTACCTCTTCTAGTGTTAATCCTTTTGATCTTATACACTGTGATGTTTGGGGACCATATAGGTCAGCCACTGTAGAAGGTTTTAGCTATTTTTTAACTGTTGTTGATGATCACAGCCGATTTGTATGGACTTTCTTGCTTAAACAAAAATCTGATGTTAAGCCTGTTCTTACTCAGTTCTTCAAAACTGTCCATACTCAATTTGACAAGAAAATAAAAACAGTAAGGTGTGACAATGGAACTGAGTTTCATATTCCTACCATATTCTCTGAGTTTGGAACCATTATACAACATTCTTGTGTAGAAACTCCGCAACAAAATGCCCGAGTAGAAAGAAAACATCAACACCTATTGAATGTTGCTAGAAGTCTCTTATTTCAGTCCCATCTTCCTATTTCCTATTGGGGAGACACCATCCTCACTGCCTCATATATCATAAATCGACTCCCCTCATCAGTTCTTCAAGATAATATCACACCTTTCCAAGCCTTGTTTGGCAAACCTCCATCTTATTCTCACTTGAAGGTCTTTGGATGCTTGTGTTTTGTCTCCACTCTTGACAGAGACAAAGGCAAGTTTTCCCCTAGAGCTGACAAATGTGTCTTCTTGGGATATCCACCTGGGTATAAAGGGTACAAAGTTCTGCATCTTGACACTAATACTATTTCTATTAGCAGAAACATTGTCTTCCATGAAGACATTTTCCCTTTCTCTCATCTTTCACCTTCTGAATTTCCCTCACAAAACACTCCACCTGATTCACAAAACACTCAACCTGACCAGCCTCCACTTCCATCATCTGCTCTTCCTTCACCTACTCTCTCATCAACTAGATCAGGGAGACAAGTTCATCTCCCTTCCCACCTCACTGATTATGTTTGTCAGACCACTGCCACTCATCACCCCATTCATTCCTACCTTTCCTACTCCAAGCTTTCTTCTCCTTTCTTTCACTTCCTCTGCTCCATCTCTACCATCACTGAGCCTACTTCCTTTACTCAAGCAGCTCAGTTTCCTGAGTGGCAAGCAGCCATGCGGGCCGAGTTGGATGCTCTTCAAGCGAATAATACTTGGATTATCACCTCTTTGCCCCCTGGCAAGATACCCATTGGCTGCAAATGGGTCTACCGTGTGAAATTTTTGGCAGATGGCTCAGTGGAACGGTACAAGGCTCGGCTTGTTGCTAAAGGTTTTACGCAACAGGCTGGTGTTGATTTCCTAGATACGTTTTCACCAGTTGCTAAGCTGGTTACAGTCAAGCTCTTGCTCGCCTTATCTGCCATTCATGGCTGGGTACTATCTCACATGGATATCAACAATGCATTCCTCTATGGTGATCTTGATGAAGAGATCTATATGGATATTCCTCAAGGACTGCTTGTTGAGGGGGTGCATCATCCACCAAGAGCTGTGTGCAGACTCACAAAGTCCTTATATGGTCTTAGACAAGCTTCAAGACAATGGTATCTTAAATTTTCAGAGGTACTATCAAGGTTTGATCTTCGCCAATCTCCACATGATCACTCGCTGTTTTACAAAAGGTCTCCTAAAGGTTTTCTCAGCATTGTTATATATGTTGATGATATGATGGTGGCAAGCAGTAATGATGCCTTGATTGATGAGTTCAAGGAATTTTTGGGTGCTCACTTCAAATATAAGGATCTTGGAATGCCTAAATACTTTCTGGGCATTGAGATCGCAAGAAACTCATCAGGGATCTTTATAAATCAGAGGAAGTATGCCATCGATCTGCTGACTGGTGCAGGTTTCTTGGGCTGCAGACCTCCATCTACACCCATGGAAGCAGGCAAGCAGCTGAGATTGGATGAAGGGAAAGCTTTGGCAGATCCTTCTCAGTACAGGAGATTGATTGGAAAACTTCTATATCTATGTATAACAAGACCAGACATTACTTTCGCTGTAAATAAGCTAAGTCAATTCTTGGCTAGTCCATGTGAAGAACATTTGCAAGCAGCGGAGAGAGTGTTGAAGTATGTTAAAGGAAACATAGGTCATGGACTGTTCTACTCTAGCACTACCTCGACAGACTTGAGTATATTTGCAGATGCGGATTGGGCTGCATGTCCAGATACTAGGCGCTCTATCACAGGGTTCTGCTTGTTTGTTGGCTCGAGTTTGATTTCGTGGAAATCGAAGAAGCAGCACACCATCTCAAGATCATCAGCAGAGGCTGAGTATAGGGCAATGGCCCTTGCATGTTGTGAAGTCACTTGGGTGGTTGGCTTGCTTGAAAGTTTGGGGATAAAAGTGAGCAAGGCGACACCACTTTACTGTGATAACAAAGCTGCAGTTTACATATGCTCGAACCCGGCTTTCCATGAGCGGACTAAGCATATTGAAATTGACTGCCACACTGTTCGTGAGAAGTTCTTGGCTGGATTGATCAAGCCCTTGCATGTGAGTACAGACACGCAGCTTGCTGACATCTTCACCAAGCCTTTGGCCGCACCGTTGCTAAGGCGGTTTCTTGCCAAGATGGAGTTCACAACGATATATTCTCCATCTTGAGGGGGTGTATTGAGCTGATAAGAGAAGTCGTTAAAAGTCATCAGCAACTTTGATGAGTGGTGTAACCGTTTTCTGTTAGAAGTT
>JAYJMF010000002.1:5766297-5776508 GCA_036873715.1 Salvia sclarea | reverse complement strand
TATATATATATATATATATATATATATATATAGGGGTGCTCTCTAGTGAGAATTGATTTTAGTGTGAGACGTGAGAATGACGAACAAGAGCATAAAAGCGATGAACAAGCGAATAAAATCAACGAATTTCTCATTTCTCACAGTAGATATCTATTCTCACAAGAACCAAATCCTATATATATATATATATATATATATATAGGAAGAGGTTCAAATGAGAACCTCTTTTATATGGAGAATGGAGAACTATTTCCAGCCCTTAGATCGTGAAAATCAACAGTGGATGCATCTTCTTTGGTTGATAAATGCATATCCGAGTTCGAATCCTTGTGGGGGCCTTTTTTTTCGTGCAATTAATTTATACTGAAAATGCACTTGATTTCTATATTAAATGCATGTGTTCTTTATTCTCATTTCCAGGATAGTTTTTCATATTAATATAAATTGCCGCAATTAATTAATTGAAGGTGAGCACTGAGCAGTGACGGGTAACGCTCTCATCGGTGTATTAATTACGTCTTGATTAATACAGTATATAGCAAATGTTACTCCTCAATATTTGTTGCATTTTCAATCATGAATGCCCATTAATTTACAAATTTCGGGCCAATCAATATGAATGAAATGGCTTCGGCATTAAATTGCATTTAGATCGTGAAAGATACATTTATGTTTTATTTATACGCAACTGCATGTATATTTCTTTTTTAGGGGGCACGTGTATATATCTTTCTAATTGATATTTTTCGTGCTAATCGATTCGAGATAAAAACAAAAAACAAAATCGTGTTCGATTCTTACTATAATAAGTTGTAGTATTAGGTTTTTGTGTGGCTTTTAATTACCACAACCAACTTAATTAAAAAAGGAAAAAGAAAATAAGTTAATTGTAGTAACAAAAAAAAGGTAAAGAGTTGGGCTCGATTGAAATAAAAGGGCTATTAAAATATTACTTCCTTTTAGGGTTGGGGAATTTAGGCAACACCATCGTATAAGTTATACTCCCTCCGTCCCTCAAAAGTATGTAAGGAAGAGAGTGTCACAGATTTTAATGTAAAATAGTGATAAAGTGGTGTGAGTGGAGAAATGGTCCCACTTTTAAGTGATAAAGTTATGCAAAATAGTGATAAAGTGATGTGAGTGGAGAAAGAGTCTCACTTTTTAAATGATAAAGTAATGCAAAATAGTGATAAAGCGATGTGAGTGGTGGGCCATGTTTGATTTTTTGGTAATAAAGTTGAAATAATGAGGATAGAAATTGAAACTATTTTTTGCCAAAAATGAGTCTGCACACTTTTCAGGGACGGACAAAAAAGGAAAAACCTGCACACTTTTCAGGGACGGAGGGAGTAGTATATACTTCCTCCGTCCCATTAAGCTTGGCACCATTTCCTTATTAAGTTGTCCCAATAGTCTTGGCATATTCCCAAAATGGCAAAAATTTACACACAAAAATATCACTTTCATAATGGGCTCCACCATTTTACACACAAAAATACTATCTTCTTAATCTCCGTGCCCAAAAACTACATGCCAAGCTTAATGGGACGGAGGGAGTAGTATTTAATTAAAGTATATAGTTCAAGACGGTTTAATAAAGTGAATTGGACTATATACCATCCGTCCAATGAGAGTTGTTTCCTTTCTTTTGGGCACAAGATTTTAGGAGAGTAGTAAAGTAGTGTAAAGCGGTATAAAGTGATTATAATAATATATACGCAGTATTATTTAAAGTTGTGTGAGTAATAAAGTGTCCAAAAAGGAAACATGCCAACTCTCGTGGGACACCCTGAAATGAAATACGAGTCAAATCTCATGGGACAGAGGGAGTATATAGTAAAATAGTATTAGTAAGTTCATATAGTTTTTCTCCAATCCGTGTATAGGTATTACATACATGAAAAAAATGAATGAGGGGGTGATACCATCTTTTCATACAAAATAACAAAAAAATATAATCACATGAAATTTTTATTTTAGAGAACAGGAATAGAGTAGATAAAGTTGAACTATATTTGCGAGAAAAAAGAAATTCAAAGATATTTGATTGCCATACCTATGTATAAAATTAAGTTGGTTAACATTTTTATTGTGTGGAGATGTTAATCCAAGTTCTGTAGAGTCAGGGTAAGAACATGTCATATGGGTTAAGTTGTCGTTATGGGTTTCAGCCTTCTTAATTGTTGATTGATTAACAAATGTTTTATTAGATTAATAATAGTATTAATTATAGCACGTGAATTTTCGCTAAATTACCACATTAACTAATTTTCTCCTTCCAGAAAATTCATAATAACATTCTTATATATCTAAAAATTATTAATGGAAGATGATCACGTACGGATCTCAAAATTGCATGACCTTAATTACTACTCCCTCCGTCCACGAAGAGTGTTCCACCTTTGCTATTTTGGGTGTCCACAAAGAGTGTTCTACTTTCCTTATTTGGCAAAAAGGTGGTGGGACCATTTCTCCACTCACAAAATATCATTCACTATTTATTTAATCCACATGATGGGACCATTTCCCCACTCACACAATTCCTTCATTTTTTATTAAAATTCGTGCCGTCCACAAAGTGGAATACTCTTTATGGACGGAGGGAGTAGTAATCATATACTTCAAATAAAATGAAGCTTGATAGTTCAAACGACAAATCATTAATGAAGACTACATCATGTGCATGTGCATCTGTCACCAATATTTCTTGCTGGCAGTCCACAAAAATAAAAAGGCTTTAATAGTTTGATTAGCATTGTTTGGATCTCATAGTGATGCATAAAAATAAAATAGAAAGAGATAAAACCACAGAACAAAAAGTAAAATAAAATAGGTACTTGAAATTATTCCATAAATGGTACTAATTTTATATGTGGAAGGAGGAAGAAACAAGTTAGGAACTAAAAGTCTTGGTAAATATCCAAATGCATGGTTCAATCAGATCTAGAAACGCATCTGAAATGCAGATGAGACACATACTATTTGGGAAAGTTTCCCATGTTATGTTTCAGTCTGTACATATGTTATTATTCCTTAATAACTTCTTTTAGTAGAGATAATATTGCTAAGGTGCCTTTATTTGGACTTCAAAACCGCTGTTATCGTGGTAATAAAAAAAAAACCCTCAAAACATAAAAATATGAAATTTTAATGTAAAAATGTATGTATCTTACATGGGCATGCAAATTTATTTTCAAACACAAATATAATTAAGATAAATAACATGCGTACTCTATTTCGGAATATGTGTTTTTTTAATTACATCATTTTAAAACTCTAATGTGTCAAAATTTCATATAGCTTCCGGCCAGGGGCCAGCCACATCAACATTTAGTGCCGGAATATGACTTGAGATATTTTTGTTACTTTCGGGATAGTTATATCTTAATTAATTTGATCCATATTATCGTAAGTTCATGATAATTTTATGAAAACAACATTTTCACCAAATACTGTACGTGAGGATAGCCCATTACGACTAATCGATACCATCTGTACAATCTCATTCAAAAAACAAATAAGTGAATGAAAGAAAGAAAAGGTAAGTGAGAAAGAAAAAGGGAAGATTCTAGCTAGTTAAAGAAAGCCTAATTAAAACGTCTACTCAATTTGATCAATTCAAATAAATAATATTGAGAGGGTCTTTCTTGGAAACTTTCTTTCCAACAAGCAAATATAAGCATACCCATCAAAGACCACAACACGTATTTTTACATATAAATATAATTATATATTTCTAATTATTGTCGCGTTTCCCCCACTGTACAAGACACACTATTGAATAACTATCTCAATTATGTAATAATTGGACTAATATGGTCAAGAATCAGTTTTAAAATTGAATTAATGGACAAAATGTTTGGTAGGTTTAATTGCACATGGTAGGCTGAGTTGCACATCAATTTAATTAATAAATCCCTGATTTTGCTTTATCTTCTTCTTTTCATCACTAAAGTAAATGAGTGGACTAAAACCAACCACTAGAAAACAGTGAAGAAATACATACATACTAGTATATAAAATAAAATACAGTAATTAAAGTAAAGGATCCTAACTAAGAAGGTCGGTCGGTGTATGTGTGTTGGCCTTGTGGTAAGAGGTTAATGCCCGAGGCTAAAAGTCTCGGGTTCGAGTCCTCTGTGACGCGGCCTTTAAATTTCTGTAATTTAATTAAAAAAAAAAAACTAAGAAGGTTGGTCGAAGTTGTGTGAGAGAGAGAGAGAGCGCATATTTGGTTTTGACTTATGACAGGTAGTTTCAAACATGGAGGGCTGAGTTGATGTTGAATTTCAGACTCCAAAGCACAAAGTCTTATGTTTGTTACAATATTAAATTAATTTCACTAATTTAAAACTCTCAACTATGTGAACTTGACATAAATTTAGTTAAAACAACTCCATCATGTCTTGATGATAGGCCTCGTCTCGCACGTCTTTGTTCCTATTCTTAAGCTGTACAGTTCAATCCAATCAAAAGTTGAATATTAGAAAATTCGAGTTTGACCATTACTGTTGGCGCATCCGGACTCAAATTTAATTTCTTAAATCTATATATATAAGTTTTGTTACTAAATCATCATGTCTTAAAAACATTACATTCTCAAAAAATAAAATAAAGATATTTGGGGGTATTAATTGCGAAACTTTTGGAAAATGCGGGACGAGAGTGTAATTTGAAAAAAAAAATAATTAATAGACTCAAGATATTTGTTGATCCTGTGCCAGTGTGGTCACTGCCATAAAGTTGCAAATATGTGTCTTAAATAAAGAAGTCATTTTGGTGGTTGGTGGAGAAATTAATCTTTTCTCTTGTTCCAGTATGATCCTAGCTAATTCCATTCTCAGAATATTTTAGTTGAGTGATGATAAAATAGTAGTAAGAAATAAGGAGAGAATTGGTTTATTAATTCTAGGAAGAGGAGCGTACAGAAGAAAAATGACAATTAATAATAAGCAGAAGCAGAAGCAGTAGCAGTAGCAGTAGGTAAATGGGTGTGATTTGATGAGTTAATTTGAAGGGTTGTGAGGGTAAAGACGAACGGGCAATCCCTTGGCAGGAATGGGCATGGGATTTACGACGATTTTCTCATCGGGAATGATTTTGTCCCACCTGAATCTTTTGACGAGGTGGTGCATGAACACCAATATCTCCAAGCGGGCGTACTCTTTTCCAGGGCACATCCTCGGCCCTCCACCAAAGGGGACAAATGTGTAGGGTGCGGGCCCCGTACCTTCAAATCTTGATGGGTCGAACTTCTTAGGATCGGGGAAGCATTCTGGATCTATGTGTGTTGAATTCGCACTCCAATACAGCTGTAATTAATCATATATATATACATCACATTTCATTTACTACTCCAATACAGCCACCTACACGTGGAAATTAATTTACCTTCCACCCCTTGGGGATACTGAAACCGTTGTACGTGAAATCCGATAGTGCTTCTCTGAAAGCTCCCTGCAGAGGCGGTGCAAGTCTTAAAACCTCACATGCTACATTCCATGAATATTTCATTTTCTGGACATCTTCCCAGTTCAGCAATTCTCCTTCCTTCTTCGACTTTGCAATTTCCATTTGCTCTGCAATCAAAATTATATATTCCATTTTAATACATGTACACACGCCACGGCTAAACTTGTATGTGTAACGATGTGGAATACACATCCCCAGCCGGCCGCTTAATAAGAAAACTAATCACAAAAATGCCACGGCTGCCTACTTTTGACACAACGAGATATACATATACATTTAATCAATTTTCACACCAACTACACTTAATTACATAGTACTGCTACTAATTAGTTTGAGATGCATTAATAAGTTAATTGTAATCTATATAGCTAAAAGTCCCATGAATATTGAAAACATGTCTACTATTTACCAAAAATTAAGTCCATGTACATCTGGATGCACGGTGCATATATTCATCCTAATTAGTACGTACATCTGCAGGGGATAGAGAGATGAGAGATGATTACCCTTGTAGACTCCTTCATAAATGTGAGGGAGCTCGGCAAGGTACTTGACGATGAAGGCGCAGGCGGAGCTGGCGGTGTCGTGGCCGCCGATGAGGAGGCCGAGGATCTTATCGGCGATGTCGAGCTCCTGCATGAATTTCCCGGATTCATCGCTGGTGAGGAGCATGTGGGAGAGGATGTCCTGGGTAGGGGAGGCCTTGCCGTCGGCGAGGTCGATCTTGCGCTGCTTGATGATGGAGTGGAGCTCCTTGCGTATGTAGGTGGAGGCCTTGATGGCCTTGTTGAAGGGCGTCCCGGGCAGATCGATGGGGATGGAGATGAGCCCCGAGGCGAGCTCCGCGAAGGGCTCGCCGAACTTGCTGACGAGGGCGGGGTCCTCCACGCTCACGAACAGCCGGCACGCGAGCCAGAAGGTGTAGTTTTTGGTTAGAGGGAAGACGACGACCTCCTTCTTGTTGTCCCATGAGTCGGAGAAGTGGCGCTGCGCGATGTGGTCCATGATCCCGACGTAGCGCTGGAGGGCTTCTGGTTTGAAGAAGTTGGGGAGCATGCGGCGCATCTTGATGGCCTCCTCCTGGGAGGAGGATGTCTCCGACGAGGAGGGGAAGACCTTGTCCACGGAGGAGGGCCACCACGCGCGGACCAGCTTGTTCTCGTTGGAGAAGAGGAATTTGTTCCCCGCGGCGCCGCAGAAGACGGCGGCCTTCTCGCCCAGGAGGTGGGTGCGGAACACGCTGGAGGAGTAGCGGGAGATGCGGTCGAAGATGAACTTCTCAGGGTGGCCCTTCCACCCGCTCGAGAGGAACTCCAGGCTCTCCCCGACCACCGGCCACCCCGTGCTTCCGGGGGGGAGGCCGGCGGACTTGTTCTTCAACAACAGGAAGTGCAGGGATATGGAAACCGCCACCACCAAGCCGGAGAGGACTGACACGTACAAGAGCTCCATGGATCAGATCACTTCAAGGAATGGAGGAGGAAATGCTGTTTGTGTTGAAGTTTGGTATGGGATTTGGGCTTATTTATAGGGCACACATTAACTTACTCACTTTCATACAAATGCCAAGATCCACTCTTCTGTTTCTCTTTATTGTTATTTTATTTTAATTAATTAACTAAACCCCCTCCCCTCGATCGCCTCAATTATTTGCAACTTGATTCGACGATCATCAAGGTTTAGTTAATTAATTAATTAGTGAACGTGTTCATCTATTAGTCAGGGGAGTAACTCTCTCTTCTTTTAGTATGTCCCAAAAATATGAAATTAATTATTCAACGACTATTTCTGCTTTTTTTTGTTTTTGTTTCCTTGGTATGTATCTTATGGGAGAGTACCTTACTAAACTACATATATGATATATCCATGCGAGAGAGAGTTATCATAATCCATGTCCCTAATTTTATTTAATTCTTAAGCAGTTGATTAATAATTCCACTGGTAATTTAATTAATATATTTATTAAATTCGTTAAATTAGCGCCGAGATGAGATTTGTGCTTGTACGTATATAAATAATGAAGTTATCTATAACTCAACTTGACAATATTGAATGAACTTAACTCAAAATTAATTAATACAGTTTTTTTTTTTTTTTTTTTTTTACCTTACTGCGATTTGATATTGCTATATTTTGTGTCCATATAAATAGAGATGCATTTATCTATTATGAAGAATATATGCATATATAATATAAAAATTTAAAACCCAAAGAAGATACTAGTATTAAATTAGGTTATGATTACTGTAAAACCTGGGGTAGGAGAGTGTGGGGGGTGGGGCATGACAGACTGACAGGTTGACGAATATTAAAAGAGGTCAAAATGGGGTAGCTATACAGTTTTTAGAATACAGTAATTAAATTTCACAAAAACAAAAAATAATTAATTAAATCAAATGAATGGGCGGGTACTAAAAGTCCCTCCTTGGTTGGCTTCAAAAAATGGGTGGTTAATCAAGAAATATTAATATTTATATAGTATACAATTATGTGATGCTATGAGCGCACCACATTCCCTACTTCCTTGTAGTTGTATTTTGGAAGTGGTCATCAAACTCCGCAGACAAGGTGTGAACCTACTTCTCTCCACTTTTGTCAATGTGAAAACCTTTTCCTTTAGCTGTGTCAATATGAAAATCTTGATTTTTTTTTGTTCCTGATTTCATTATTTTCCTATATTATGATCATATTTGAAAGTCAAGACCATTTATTTCAATATTGATAGAAGACATAAAATCAATATTGACTACCTACTGACTTTTTTTTTGTGAAAGAATATAAAGTAAATGAAATAGTAGTGGAGTATGAAATTGTACTATAGAACGGCAAGCTAGGGCCTAAGAAACAACAACATATCATCTGGAAATGGGAGTTTGCATGCTTGTTTGTTTTTTTCTTAAATATTTGTTTGAGTTTAATAATTAACGGATTATATTTAATTATATATGTAAATATGCATAGAAGGCAAATCATGCGGTGATCGGATATGCGCATGAAACGAAATTGCTTTCGAAAAGACAAACAAATTAAAAGAGATGAAAGTGAACCTGTCATGGATTTAGTTAAGTACGTAATACTTAAACATTGTTAGGGTTATTAAAAATAAGGTAATACGTTTCAGGAAATTGATAATTGATCGATGTACCATATGTAAACACGTGAAAGTGACATTATTCACACCACTTTATAAAGTCATATATAACAAACTAGTTAGCATATTTTAATTAGTGCATTTAATAGTATAGCTCATTTAAATGTGCTAACCTAACATTTTCGACATATATATAATTTGGAAAACTATGGCGATTATTTTTTTTATTACTTTTTGATAAATAAATGCAAAATTTTTAAAATATTATATTGGCTGTGTATGCGTAAATAATGTATTGTTGGATTTATTTGAAGTCAGCACCAATATTAAATATTGGGCTTCACTAAACTAGTTCATGAATTAGCTAAACGAATAATGTTATTGTTATATGTTACACTGAATTAAACTTACATTATCGAATATAATTAATATCTGCAATAACTGATATCAGTAGGGGTGAGAACAGTCCAGTTAACCGTCTATTTTTCAAACAAAAAGAAATCGCCCATGCAGTTTTTTATCAGTTCGTTAACCGCTAAAAATTGAGAAATAAAGACCATAAACTGTTATACCGGTTAATCTAAAAAATGGTTCGATTAACCAACTATCCAATGGTTAACCTTATAATTAATTCTTTAATAATATTATAAATAACAATTTCAAACATAAAAATATATAATTCCAAGCAAATAATCCTATGTAATAATCACATAATTCTTTTAACCTACCAATCAATCCATCTTTAATTGATTATGGACTTATTATAATTCATCAATAATCAATGGTAATCAAACTTCTTTTACAATCATAAACTTAAAAAAAAAACATGTTGCTAAGTATATACAAAAATAAATATTAAATAATGAGAGGAAACAAGTTTGTCTATGTCTATTAATTCTTTTAATACATAACTAATATTTTACAATTATATATAAGGATATCGGTCCGGTTCGATTAATCGCGGTTTTTTATAATTAAAAACCATAATCGGACCGTTATTACCTGTTTTTTAAAATCGAAAAAAAACTTAACCGGCCGATTCGGTTAACCATATTTTTGGTACGGTTCGTTGGTCGGTTAGATTTTTCAATCTCTTTTGCGCATCCCTAGATATGATGCAGGGTTCTAAAATATGTTAAGTTGGTAGTAGAACACGTCACTATCAACAAATTTACTGTTCAACAATTTTTTACAATTTTGCGAATCTGGTATTTCCAATTATCCTTATTTTAGAGGAGAGCTCATACAAGTGTTTGTCCCTTTTTAATTATCAATAAGGTCAAATAGGACAGCTCCGACATATTTAAGCTATGTATATTTAGGGATTATCATTTGGAGAATTCATCTCTTTCTGTATTTCCACTATAATTAAGCTTAACTTGTTTCATAATGCTAGGTTAACTTTCCATATAAAAAATAAATAATGACATTTTGTGTCGTACGTGGCATTTCCTATTCTTTTAATTCTTATTTATCTAAATTCTAGCTAATTTACTTACATTACCTTCATTTTATAATTTCAATAATACTCTCCAAATCATTATCAAGTCAATCGATCAATACATGCATAATCCCTTTTTAACCGATTTAATAAAAAAAATTTATACCATTGCTTACTATGTTTAGGTTTATGTTATATATATATATA
>JAYJMF010000002.1:5744682-5766197 GCA_036873715.1 Salvia sclarea | reverse complement strand
ATGGTGAAGAAAGGATGTGAATCTGAATGAATGATGAATTGATGATGGTGAGAAGAAAGGGGTATTTTTGTATTTTTTTACTATTTATGAGGATAGAAAAGTCATTTCACATCTTAACTTAGAATTACAGAAAATTTTAGTTTTTGTCTACCAAACAACTAAATTACAACACTATTTTATACTATCTCTCAAATCTACTTTATTTTAACTAACTTGGTAAATCTTGATTAGGCTACCAAACACTCCCTTATTGCTTTACTGTGGGCATCTAGGGCAATGTTGTTGCTGAATTAGAGTATGACTGTTGTCATCAAAACTTTGAATATAATACATCGTTATGCTAATTCCACTTCTGCTACTTGTTCAGGTCTTGATGAAAGTTCTGTCAAATGTCGAGGCATGTGTTTTGGTCGGAGGATGTGTGCTTGCTGTTGATTTACTTACAGTTGTTCATGAAGCTTCTGAAAGAACTGCTATACCATTGCAGTCTAACTTAATTGCTGCTACTGCTTTCATGGAACCCTTGAAAGAAT
Organism: Salvia sclarea; assembly: GCA_036873715.1. Taxonomy (NCBI): domain Eukaryota; kingdom Viridiplantae; phylum Streptophyta; class Magnoliopsida; order Lamiales; family Lamiaceae; genus Salvia; species Salvia sclarea. The sequence continues at coordinate 5,765,664 of JAYJMF010000002.1, read as the reverse complement.
GGATGTTCACTGACAAGAATAATACCCAAGTTGGGCCCGTTGAGAAGGATACTGTTAGAAGGTTTTGGTCAAAAAATGAAATTGACTGGACAACCAGATTCTGGGCATCTGGGATGCCTGACTGGAAGAGACTAAGAGACATCCGTGAGCTCAGGTGGGCAATGGCTGTTCGAGTTCCTGTTCTTACGCCGGTTCAGGTATAGCATTGTAGAGTATGGTGATGATGCCAGCTACATTATTTTTTATTTTAATTTTAGAAATGAATATGATACCCAGTTTAGTACGATTCCCTCGTAATGTAATGAATTCTTCAGGTGAACTGGTCCGAATTGCCTGTCTAAGTTGGTTCTAGGTTCGGTCTACAGCATGCAGTCTAGATTAGAACTTCAGGTGTACCTACATTCAAGTCATGGATGTTAGTATTAGGTACTGGCGCTTTCTATTTAAAATTGAAAATATCTAACAAATAAATAGATAATCTGTTACAATTCTGTGCTTACCATATTGGTTGTTAATGTCCTAAATATATTGAAAGAGTTCCATCTGGACATTTGTAGGGGATACTTACAGAGTACCATTGATGCTGTACACATAGGCTTAGCCGTTTAGGAAATTTATGAGACAAGAACTGCCTTGTGCAGACCTCGTGCCAAAGGAACAAATATCATTAGTTGGAGGGTTGTTCGGTCATCTTATGCATCTGAATCGTAGTTGTGTTGCTTGATTTACAATTTTCCTAAATTGTGTTGGTACTTGTACAGGTAGCAGAGGTGGCATTGTCCATACTACACAGCATGGTAGCTGCTCATTCAGATATTGATGATGCAGGAGAAATTGTTACTCCAACGCCTAGAGTAAAGCGAATCTTGTCAAGTCCACGTTGTCTTCCACATATAGCTCAGGTGATATTGGTGTGCCTGTCCTTGTATTAGTTAATTGCAGGTGTCTGTATTTGCCTTCAGAAATTATTCACTCTGGATCTTGTAAATTAATCAAGCTACTTATTTTGAGTTCTTTAATTTATATAGCCTATTGATTTGAAATAGGAGGACAAAAGAAAAAGATAAGATGAAGATTATCTGATTGTTCAAATTTATGAACTCCATAACTATAGTATATATCAACATCTAATACCTGAGCTTTATAACTATCTTACGGTACTATTTTCCCCATATAGCATCTTTTGTGTCCATCAATCTGGTGGAATTGATTTTAAGAATATCAAAAGTACTATTATGTGCTTGGTAACATAACAAGCTCTCTCATTATTGAAGTTATAGAATTTTATATGATTCCCCTCTCTGGCAATATATCTTGAGCTTAGATGTGGCGGGCAATAAGGGTATGAGCCATTCCACACACATAGTTTCAAATCCCATGCCACCACCCATTAATTAAAAAGAGTTTGACATCTGAGGCTTCAATATATGGTAATTTGCTTGCATGAGACAGGATTTTTGAAATGATTATATATTATATTTATAACAAACCATAGAGACTGCAAGGATTTGTTTGTATCTGACTGGATTGGTATCCTGTAGCTCATTCTTTTTCCACCTTGCGTATCTTCATCCTCTTTTGCTTATATTCCTTTCATTAATATTCTTTGACATCTTACTGAAAAATACCAGCATCTAGATGAGGTAGCCTTTTAATGTTGTCTTTGTTTAGGAGGTGGTCTTGACCTATATCGTTCATGTTCTTTTAGGTTATATTGTATCCATTATTGTTGATTTTTGAGTAAGTTCTTTTGTTGAACTATCAAATTGCTGCATGGTGGCTTACACAATGTTTATTGTATTTCAGTTTTGCTAGTTGCTACCTTCGTCTATCTTATAGAACATTTGTTGCCTGAATTTTGCCTGAACAATGTTTATTGCAGGCTATGCTTTCTGGTGAACCAACCATAGTTGAGGCTGCTGCTGCTTTGCTTAAGGCTATAGTTACCAGGAATCCCAAAGCCATGATAAGATTATATAGTACAGGCGCTTTTTATTTTGCCCTGGCATATCCTGGATCTAATCTTCACTCAATTGCCCAGCTTTTCTCAATGACTCATGTTCATCAAGCTTTTCATGGAGGGGAAGAAGCTGCAGTCTCCTCTTCTTTACCTTTGGCAAAACGAAGTGTTCTGGGGGGCCTCTTACCTGAGTCATTGCTCTATGTACTGGAACGTAGTGGTCCAGTTTCTTTTGCAGCAGCAATGGTGTCTGATTCAGACACTCCTGAAATTATTTGGACACATAAGATGCGAGCAGAGAATCTAATCTGTCAGGTACTGCTATTTCTTCAACTAGACTTTTTCATCCAAAACCATTTTCTTTAGAATTTAGTTAATATTCTACAGTATATGCTGCAGGTATTATTCTAAAAGCTCATAAATAATGCAGCTAATAGTGATTATGATTCTGTTTCTATAGGTTCTTCAGCATCTTGGTGATTTCCCTCAGAAATTGTCACAGCATTGTCATTCCTTATATGATTATGCTCCAATGCCACCAGTTACATATCCAGAGCTGAAAGATGAAATGTGGTGTCATCGTTATTATCTTAGAAACTTGTGTGATGAAATTAGATTTCCTAATTGGCCAATTGTCGAACATGTTGAGTTTTTGCAATCATTGCTGGTAATGTGGCGAGAGGAATTAACTCGAAGGCCGATGGACCTTTCTGAGGAAGAAGCTTGTAAGATACTGGAGATTTCAATTGAAGAAGTATACAGGGATGATGCCCCTAAGAAACGAGGATTTGGATCGTTTGAGGAGGACATATCAAAGCAGATCGAGAATATTGATGAGGAAAAGCTCAAGAGACAGTACAGAAAACTTGCAATGAAATATCATCCAGACAAAAATCCTGAAGGGAGAGAGAAGTTTCTAGCAGTGCAAAAAGCTTATGAATGCCTGCAGGTATGTCCAAGATTAAAATATTATCTAATCATCAGATCAGCAACTGCATCTCTAAACTTGAAAACAAAATGGAACTTAACTGATACAGAGGTCTTATGGTTGCGTGACTTCCATTTGGTACATCCAGAGTGGCAATTGCATATATAAACTGGAAAAAAGGAATTCAGATACCGAGGTCATATAATTTTGTGACTTCCATTTGGTACCCCAGTAAAGATAGTGTCAAGGGATGTGATTTATTGGGTAGAAGCAAGAGAAGTTTAAGATTTTTGTCTTCACTCCACTGTTGACAAGTGGAGCATCTTTCTCTTTTTCTTTCCTTCACCATTTATTATCATCATCATTATTATTTTTATTTATTTATTTGGAGGAGAAAAAACATGTTTTAATTCAGACAGCTCTTGATCTGGATAGGACAGGAACTGCCAAGTGGTCAGCGAGAAGGCAATCAATTGTTTATTGTCTAGATCGATAAATGGGCTGCTCGTTATTTTAAGAGTAGGCAGATGGTGTAAATTTGGAGGTAGTTCAGTTGAAATAGTGAGAAATGACACAATATAGATCTTGTATGTTATTTGGATAGAATGTGTTTGTTTGAGAAGATACAAGTAACATTTCAGTGGGTTGCACAAATACTTTCCAGATCTTGTCCAGAAGTCCACATTAATTTGTTTGTGAATGCTGCTTGAGAAAATTCATTTTACTTTTAAACTGTCCATAGCAAAGAAGAGAGATGATTTAGATAGTCTAACTTGGGAGATTGGCTAAACAGCCTAAACACCTTATCGTAGATCCTACCAAATAAAAAAAGAAAATGTTATGTATGGGCTTGCAGGTGCATTTGGGTTATATGTCTATAATCTGTTGATTGCATCTAAGGACATGCAGGATTAGCTTCATCTTGTTGGGCTTTGCTTCATTAGTTTTCAAATTCTGTAAAACACATATTTGTAATTTTAGGTCCTCTCTCCTATGTAGTATTTTACCAAGCATGTGTTTGTTACTAACTAGATCAATTTGCATTATGGTACTTCACCATCAATGAAAAGCATGCTCTTATATTTGAATTCCAAGTTGCCTTTTGCTTTTCTTAACCAATTGCTGCATTCTTCCTGTCTAGGCAACCATGCAAGGGTTGCAAGGACCTCAGACTTGGAGGTTGTTGCTTCTCTTAAAGGGCCAGTGTATCCTATACAGGCGATATGGGACTATCTTGATGCCATTCAAATATGCTGGGTATCCAATGCTGTTAAACGCCATTACAGTGGATAAAGATGATACTAATTTTCTTTCTTCTGATCGAGCACCTCTATTAATTGCAGCCTCGGAGCTTGTTTGGCTGACGTAAACTCACTCTTCCATTTAATGTCCATACCATTGATATTTGCAAATATTTTCCACTTAATTTGTTAAGCTCACGCAATGTCTGACTTTTAACTAATTTAGGTGTGCATCCTCTTCATTGAATGGTGAAGAGCTTGTGAGGGATGGTGGAGTACCCCTTCTTGCTACTCTTCTTTCTCGTTGCATGTGTGTGGTCCAACCAACAACACCTGCCAGTGAACCATCCGCCACTATTGTTGCTAACATAATGCAAACATTTTCAGTTATAAGTCAGTTTGAAAGCGCCAGAGCAGAAATGCTTGAGTTCTCTGGATTAGTTGATGACATTGTTCATTGCACAGAACTTGAGCTGGTGCCGGCTGCTGTTGATGCTGCGCTTCAAACTATTGCTCATGTTTCTATCTCCTCTGAATTTCAATCTGCTCTTCTGAAGGGTGGTGCCCTCTGGTAAGTGGGATTGTTTAATGATTATGGTTTCTAGGTTTGTCTTTATCTAAGTTGTATAATTGAATTTCATTTGTCTGGAAGTTTGCAAAAAATTAGGGTTAGATTATTGGGATTTTTATGATTAATTGTGTGTTTTCTATGATGATCTTTGACTGCTCTCCTGATTTTAAAGCACTTAATGTGCGATTAAAAATTCTCCCTGGTATTTTCTTGAATGTCTGAAAGTTTGCTGCAAAATTTATCGCGTATTCTGTTTTTGAGAATAAGAAGCTCTTACAACTGTGGTCTTGAAATTATTTAGAGGGCTGTTCTTTAAGAGATCCATGAAGTGTGAAGCTGCAGATGATGAACAATGTGAATTTGTAGTTCACTACAGGAGTTGCCTGATACATCTCGTAAAACTCTAAAAGAACTTCCCGGTTTTCATGTGTTTCTGGTGAAAGGCCGTTTTTTCCAATCCCATTCCATTTCAGATGTGGTCTTATAGAGTTGACTGTTGTCTGTTCAGGTACCTTATACCTTTACTGCTTCAGTATGATTCAACAGCTGGGGAATCTGATAAGACTGATGCTCATGGCGTTGGTACTAGCGTTCAAATAGCAAAAAATCTACATGCTGTACAAGCATCTAATGCCTTGTCAAGGCTTAGCGGTTTGGGCAGCAGCGACTCTCCGGCACCCTATAATGAAGCTGCAGCTGATGCCCTTAAAGCTTTGCTGACTCCTAAACTTGCAAGCATGCTGAAAGATAACTCACCGAAAGATCTCTTGTCCATATTAAACTCAAACTTGGAGTCTCCCGAGGTAACTGCTCAGTGTCTTGGGACATAGCTTCTGACTTTAATGTTATTAGTTTAACTCCGTGGAATCATTGTTGGATGTGTTTGCAGTTACCTTCGTGATGTGTAGAAAATTTGTGTTTCTACTAGAAGTGTAAAAGTCAGACGGGATGGAACCCCCTCGCAATATATTTTACACATTCTGTTATTGCTATGTCTAAATATATGCCTATGGAATCTTCTAGTCTTTAATCACTTGGTATGAAGCTCTCATGATGATTCTCATTGATTTGAATTCGAACATTTGGTGGTTAGTATTTCATGATCTAGATGTCACAACATAATGACTGGTGTGGAGCAGTATGTCAAGCAGTCTGTGCTATGTGCCATATTTGATGTTACATAGAATGGTGTTATCTTGGTACCCCATGTATAACATGATTCCACCTGACTTTATATTTGGTTTGCAGATAATCTGGAATTCCTCCACTCGAGCCGAACTGTTGAATTTTGTGGAGGAGCAGAGTGCAAGCCTCAGACAAGATGGCTCATGTGAACTGAAAGATTCACACTCCTTTCTTTATGAAGCAATATCTAAGGAACTGTATATTGGCAATGTATACTTGAGAGTCTATAATGATCAACCGGATTCTGAGATTACTGAACCTGAGAGTTTCTGTCTTGCCCTAGTTGATTATATATCACATCTAGTGCATAATGCTCCTGCCGCAAATAGTCAAGTTAATGGTGATGTAACCACTGAATCATCTGGCGAACATCCTTCCTCCGATGATTCTTCGGCATCTGTTGAGGAGAAACCTGCAGATACGGAGGAAAATGAGTTAATAAAGAATCTCCAGTATGGTCTGATATCTCTCCAGGTACAATTTGGGTTGTTTTGCTTATCCCAACACTTGAATGATATCTGATATCTTTTGTGTAAATGCAGCACTTGTTGACAAGAAATCCCAATTTAGCTTCTGCTGTGTCCTCAAAGGAAAAGTTGAAGCCCCTCTTCGAGTGCTTTTCTCTTCCTGCTGCTTCTACAAGCAACATTCCCCAGCTTTGTTTGATTGTGTTATCACGCTTGACAACATATGCCCCTTGCTTGGAGGCAATGGTTGCGGATACCTCGAGTTTGCTTACATTACTCCAGATGCTTCATTCATCTCCCAGCTGTCGAGAAGGAGCTCTGCATGTCCTCTACGCCTTGGCGAGCACACCAGAACTTGCATGGGCAGCTGCTAAGCATGGTGGGGTTGTTTTCATTCTCGAGGTGCTCTTGCCAATAAAAGGTATAATGATCTGACATATGGCTATTTCATTGAAAAGTTTCTATATTGGTTCTAAAATGAAATTCTCCGCAGAAGAGATCCCGTTGCAGCAAAGAGCAGCTGCGGCTTCATTACTAGGAAAGCTTGTTGGCCAGACGATGCATGGTCCCAGAGTTGCAATAGCCCTGGCTAGATTTCTTCCTGATGGCCTTGTCTCTATAATTAGGGATGGTCCTGGTGAAGCGGTTGTACTTGCTCTTGAACAAACAACAGAAACTCCAGAACTTGTTTGGACCCCGGCAATGGCAGCATCTCTGGCTGCACAACTAGCGACAATGGCTTCAGATCTGTATCGTGAACAGGTGAAAGGACATCTTGTTGATTGGGATGCATCCGAACATGCTTCTGGCCGACAGGAAATGAGAGATGAGCCTCAGGTATAACCTTTGTACACTCAAGTGTAACTCAATAATGCATCAATTCTATCTAATGACGTGCACTATTCATTTCCATGTAGGTTGGAGGAATATATGTCAGGTTATTCCTGAAAGACCCCAAATTTCCTCTAAGAAATCCCAAAAGGTTTCTCGAGGGCTTGCTGGATCAGTACCTATCGTCAATTGCAGCCACACACTATGATGGCCAAGCTGTTGATCCTGAGCTTCCTCTACTTCTTTCTGCTGCCCTGGTCTCTTTGCTGAGAGTGTACCCTGCTCTCGCAGATCATGTTGGATATCTTGGTTATGTGCCCAAACTTGTGTCTGCAGTGGCTTATGAAGCTAGTAGAGAGTCAATGGCTTCAGAATCCTATTCATCTGAGGATGAAACTAATCAACAAAATACACAGACTCCTCAAGAGCGTGTTCGCCTTAGTTGTTTGCGTGTTCTACATCAACTTGCAGGTAGCACCACTTGTGCAGAAGCTATGGCAGCCACAAGTGTAGGAATGCCCCAGGTATGTGGTGGGTTTTGACTTTTTACTGCACAAAACATAACTGGTTGAACATCTGTTAACAAGTGAGCTTTCACGTTGCTGATCTTTAATGCAGGTAGTTCCACTTTTAATGAAAGCTATCGGTTGGCAAGGTGGAAGTATCCTGGCTCTTGAAACCTTAAAGCGCGTTGTAGTTGCCGGAAACCGAGCAAGAGATGCACTTGTTGCACAGGGTCTCAAGTGAGTATACATATATTAGTTATGCATATGAAATGTGCTAGCAAAGACAGGGAAACAACCATCTGCATAGATCAATCTGTCTCATCATTACTTCTAATCTAGTGCATTAGATAATGAAACATTATGCATTTAGTTGCTATTACAGTGTAAAAGAATAAGTAGGAGATAATGCAACTCACTGTACTAGCACTGGGTTCTGGGTCATAGTTTTTCTTTGCTGTATAATTTAGTAGTGATACGGAATATCATTTTGTAGGGTTGGTCTTGTCGAAGTGCTTCTTGGTCTTCTTGATTGGCGAGCTGGGGGAAGAAGTGGGCTCTTTTCGCAGATGAATTGGAATGAATCAGAAGCATCAATTGGCAGGGTTCTCGCAATTGAGGTCAGAATCAAACTAAATAATAAATGCCGTCTGTTCTAGCGCAATTTGAAAAAAGTTTGTATTTTACATATACAAAAGATCCTGTATTTATTTAAACTTAAGAATTCTCCCTTGAGATGCACCATATATTCCCTGAATCCCTGGAGATTCATAATTGTCTTATTAATAGCAATGTGAAGGGGGGGAATTTGTCATTGAATAACTCATCTGGACTTATGATTATCTATGATCTATGTCAAACCTTTGGGATAATTTTGTAACTCCCTAAATACAGTAAAGACTGGAATGTCAATAAATCTTGTAGGAGTGTTTCAAAGTTTAAATGATAGGCTACTGAATATATGTTTTGATCGTTGATTTTATCTTTTAATTGGTGATATTGGTTTCAGTGAGGTGACCCCTGATAATAAGCTTTTGATTGTTTCTATTTTAGGTTTTGCATGCATTTGCAACAGAGGGAGCTTATTGTACCAAAGTACGCGGTATACTAAACGCCTCAAATGTAAGTTGTGACGACTCAATCTCTATACTCTTTACATGCTCATCTTGGCTGCTGGTTGTTTTGCATGATACCAGACCTCAAGATACACTTGTCCGATTTTTGTTTTCTGTGGTGTTGGTTTACAGCATCTGGTCTTAAAAATACACATCCATTCTTATTGACTATTAAGGAGAGGTTGATGCAATAACATTTTGAGATGTGCAGGTATGGAATGCCTATAAAGATCAGAGGCATGATCTGTTTCTCCCTTCCAATGCTCAAACTTCACCTGCTGGAGTTGCTGGTCTCATCGAGAGCTCGTCATCCAGGCTTACGTACGCACTTACAGCACCTCCGTCACATTCTCAAACGAAGTCCCCTACCACTGATTCAAATGGAAGCCAAGGGTAGACATCGTATATCTACTATATAGAGACTTGTCCCTGACAAGACAAGAGTGATGAGAAGGGAGGCATTTTGTATTCATTTTTTCCCTTGTATAGCAAAATGTACAGTTCTGATCTCTCTCTCCCCTCGCACATTCTCAACATTTCATCAGAGTCCCTTTACTGAATGTGTGTAGGTACAAATTTTGTAAATCTTCTTTTTTTGGTTTGTCATCATTTCTGTATAGTACAGTAGTGAAATGATGACTCTGTGTATTTCAAATTTGATCAAAGAGTTGGTGTGGAAGTAACCATAGATGTAAAACAGCCATTTTCACAGTTGTTGATTTTTAATAGTTCGTGAAAGTCCCTTTTCCTATGCATTGTGAAATATGGCCTTATCGAATTCTCAAACTTACTACAGTAGAGTTCCCATAAATTGCAAAGATCAGATTTTCCATGAACTTTTGATACAATTGAAGAAAATTGAAAAGTATAAACCTCAAGTCATATTCGTATTCTTAGTTGCATTCTTTGTGTAGCAACAAAAATGGTAAAATTGCTGTACCTCTGTAATTAGTTTGTGGCCTAACGCCCTGACATCGTTGAGAAGGCCATGGAGTAAGCAGACGAGGAGGGATTGTCGCGATCCACCATCATAGCTCGAGGCTGGCGGCGCTTCCCCACTCTTGCTTGATCATCATCGTCGTCGTCTTCATCAATGCAGAGGAGATCCACCACCAGCATCTGTGTGTCAGGGGCTTCCTCCACAGGCCTCCGCCCCTCGAGCATCTCAACCACCTCGGCCATGGTCGGCCTCGACCTCGCCCTCTCCTGAATGCACCACAGTGCCACCCCAACCATCCGCTTCAGCTCCCTCTCATCCACCCCTCCACACTCCAACAACCTGTCATCCACAACTTCCATCAACTTCCCTTCCTTCAACTTGTCAACCACAATTCTCGGGAAGAACTGAAACTTCTTCTTCGAGTCATGCCCCTTTTCAAGCACAGATATGCATCTCCTTCCACCGATCATCTCCAACAGCACCATTCCGTAACTGTAAACGTCACACTTTTCCGATACGCCGTTTTCCAGCAGCCATTCCGGCGCCAAGTAGCCTCTCGTGCCACATATCGTCGTCATCACTCGGCTCTCCTCCCTCCCCTTGAGCTTCGACAGTCCGAAATCGCAAACTAGGGCGCGGTAATTCTCGTCGAGCAGTATATTTTCCGGTTTGACATCCAAATGCAGCACGCATGATCGGCAATCGTGGTGCAGATAGGATAGGGCTTTTGCCACATCTAACGCGACTCTGCATCTCAGATCCCAGGTCAAGCACCCGCTCCTCTGATTCGCCCTAATTTTGGGGAAAATCCAATTGTCTAACGATCCGTTGAATACAAACTCGTAGACGAGGAAGCGAGGGGCGCCGCCCGATGCAATGCAGTAGCCGAGCAGGCGAGCTAGGTTGACGTGCTGCACGCTGGCGATGGCGGAGACTTCGGATTTGAACGCCTTCTCGCCGCGCTCCTCGCCGTCGATCCGCTTGACGGCGACGGCGGTGCCGTCGCTGAGTATGCCCTTGTAGACGGAGCCGGATCCGCCGCGGCCGAGCAGCGCGCGGAAGCCGTCAGTCGCCTCCTCCAGCTCGCGGTGGCGGAATTTTGTGGGGACGCCGGCGACCTTGCGGAGGAAGCTGTACTCGATCCGCAGCTCGCGCCCCTGGAAATCCAGCTGGTGCTCGAGCTGCTTGCGGTGGCTGTTGTAGCGAATCCGGATCACGACGATTATGGCGACGGCGAAAATGGCGGCGATGGCGGCGCCGCAGATGAGGTAGAAGGTCTCGGTGAGCTTGAGGGAGAGACGAGCGATGATGATGGCGGTTATGAGGAGCAGGATTATGGCGATGGAGGTTAAGATTGCTCTTTTGTCCTCCATTAGAGTGTTGGATGGATCACAGAGAGGCGGAAATTGAAGAAGTAGTTGTTGTTTTGATCTTCATCTCCATGATCAGAGGTTTGAAGTTGAGAGGTTTGAGTTACAGTTGACTGCATTTGCTATTAAATCTAAAATTATGCAAAGACTTATTCATATTTTGCTGGTTTTACCTTTTCTCTTCTTTATGAATCGTGGACGTTGGCCAACTCACTCACTCTTCCCATTTTTCATCATAAAAACCGCCAAGTCTTTGTTTATTCATAAAATAACTAGTTGCTTTTTGTATCTTAGTTTTGGACTTTACTGAAGTAGAAGACGAAATGTAAAAATGGATGCCTATCTTAATTTATACGCTCCTATCTGTATTGGATAGAGTGCTCATATGATTCAAATATGATGATTCATGATTCTCTATCTCTCTTTTAGATATAATTACAAAGTCAAAATATTCATTTGGACTTGGGGATTTTTTTCCCCTATTCCTATTTAACTTGGGGAGGAGAACATAGATTGCTGCCATCTCTGTTTTTTTCATAGTATCAGGATTTGAAGTAAATGAGTTCAATGTCCTCCCAAATTTAAGATTTTCAACTTCACCTTCGGCTCTAGAAATCAATTAAAACGCAAAGTAACATTCAGAAATTGATGATCTTTCAATATCTTTTTTTTTTCCTTCCCAAAAGAATTAAAAATAAATGCATTGTTTTTAACGACTTACAAATAAAAGTAACGTTTGAAGTTATGTAGATCTAGAATTAATGAGGAGAAGAAAGAAGAGTTCAACTAATTTAGAGAGAGAAAGTTTTATGTTATCTTTGACTTTCTTCTTTACCGACTTTAATACTGGTATGACCACATGGGATATAACTTTTCTTTTCTCAATGAAGCCATGCAAATTGGCGGAGACGTTTCTTTCAAATAAACTTGTGATTTAAACCCCCAAATCATCTCAACTTAACAGACTACTGTAATTATTGTCTGTTAAATACTTATTGACTATTCCTAATCCTTCAGTCAAACACAACGCCAAATACCATTTTCTTGGACCTCTAAGTCGAGATTTCTGTAAGGCCGTCTCATATGTTAAGATTCAGATGCAAATTCAAATAGTACCAAACATCCTCAAAATTACAAATATGCCGTTTGATATTAGTTGATGCAGATTTTGGACCTAATTGATAAGCTGCTAGATTTATTCAAGCATGGAATCCAAAGTAAAAACTGATTACATCTGCCAACGCAGCTAGCGAAACAAGTTCCATAACCAGGAAACAGAGTTGACCTTCACCACTAATTTCAGTCCAACAAAGTTCATCTAATCCAGCAATAACAGTCTCCATTAAGGTCAAATCACTCAACAAAGACACCAGAGATTGGAAGAGACTTAAAAAATCGAGGGTAGGTTATTGTGTCTAAATTTTCATATATATATATTTTTTTTAATTCATTGACAACAGCATTAGATTACAAACCCTCCAAGAATGGTGAATCTTTCATCATTTACCATCCAGCCCCATTTTCGAAGATAGCCAAGCACAAAGTTCATCCATTTCCTCTGGAACAGTATAGTGACCAAGCCTGTAAAATTAATTTTGTAACTATTAAATAAACCGAGGGGGAAAATGCCTCGTAACAGCAGAGGATGGCTTACGTAGTGTAGGATTTAAACGTGACATCTCGAAATCCAGTTGAAGATAACTTCTGCGCAGACTTCTCACCAAACTTATAAGCAACTACATCATCCCCTGCAATGTTATTTCACCAGTATCATCAATATGAAGTGTAGTAAACTTGTGAAACTACCTTCATGTTTCCCAAAATAAATTCAAGCCAGATCTGGATCCACTACTTCAGGTTTATGCTCGTGGAACCATTATATATTATAGTCAATTAAAAAAGTTCCAAGTGAACAAAGGAGTATAAGATGATACTAAATATTCCAAACATTTTTAAATGAATAGATTTATTCTGCACTGTTTGACATGCAATATTTAAGCTGCGTTTGAAGTTCACGATTGATAATTCTCTAAACTTTAAGATTCCTAATGAACTGAAAAGAGCACTGTTAAACCGCACATTCACATATATACATTTTGGACTAATCGGTGTCCATGTATCACCTAGGACATACACAGAGAGATACATACACATGAAAAGAACCCCTTAACTTAATCAAACTCATGTTCGATACATAAATTCTCCCTAAATTGCATTGCTGGATGTCATCGAGAACATTTTTGCAGAACATGCAACCAGGGAGAAATTAGATAATTCCGGATGAAAGATGACTGTTAGAAGAGGATTTGGTTTTCACTGAAAAACATTTTTTATTTTATTTTTACCAACAGTGCGTCGGAAAAAAGAAAATAAGGATTTAAAAGACATTTCATCCATGTCGGTTTACATCTCAAAGTGAGCCATAAGATACTCTCTTGAAGAGCTATTATTCCTCTGGATTCATACCTTTGCCATGACAAAGCAGAATGGGCAAGGATGCAGCACGCCCAGAAGCCTCAGCTACACCTTCTAATTTGTTGCTCAGACTCCTGGAAAAGTGCATGGTAAGATATCATTTTATAATAATGTGGCGCCAAAAGAAACATAAATTGGCCATTTTGACAATGAAGAGGATATTGTTTGGAACGAACTTTGCACATGGAAGCCAACCACTTAATCCAACAACAGCACTTAAATTTTGGGAGAACTGGTTGCCATTCTCAAATTTCCCTCGAGCAAAACAAGTAGCACAGTATAGGGAGGTTGCCGCACCCATACTGAAGCCTCCGACGCCAAGTTTTACTGTGGAAGTTAATTTTGAGTTAAGTGAGTTCACATTATTCTCAAAGAAAGACATTCCCCAACCTCTAATAAGAAAAACTAAATATATAAGCAAACTGAGCAGAAAGATGCTGCTAATAATGTCTTGCAAGAAAACAGTCTCTGCTGATTCAGAAGGCACAATTGAAATTATCATTCCTAATGCGTGGAAAGAGCAAATGAAAAAGACTGCGCTAATTTAGTAACATGCCTTTTAACAGTTACCTTTTGTGAAGATAGGGAAGCAAAATTGAAAATTACATTCCTCCAAAAATCCAAGAGGTCTAATTTGACTTAAATTCTGATAGGCAGCATAATTTCTTGTTCCTTGAGGTTATCACTGGGCAGAGATGGTGATAGTAACTGCTCGTAGAGGCATAGAGGCAATTCTCATCTGCTAACTTAGGTTAGGTAAGGGACTTTACTACAATTATACTATATCCATATAATAACAAATTATTAACTTCTTGAATCAAGGGAAAGGCATACGGATAAGCACTGTTTTGTGCAGGCACTCAAAGATGCGGATCATTTATCATAGGTAAAATGACCTAAGAAATCATATAACATGGATAACTCTATCAAGTGCAACATACAAAACAGTGGAGGAGATAAGGTATATTTGCAGTGGGTTAGCCACAAACATGCCCTAATCAGAAGCAAAAGCATCATATCTGGAGAAGCTGTTTTGTCAGATGCCCTCCAGTGGCAGGGGCAATATTTATGCATCATAGATACTGGAGCTGCAAACATAGGTATTGCATTTATCAACAAAATAGAAACTCACTATCAGCAGGTTCATTAGCCAATAAGCTTGCAACATATGTAGCTGAAGCTTCCAAACCATGTACATCATCATTAGCGTCTTCTGAAAGGTCATTCACATCAAACCCTATAAGATGGCAACCATAAAACATATATTTCAGCATTAAATTACAGGAAAACTTGATTGTTTATTAAACTCCAGATTATACAGAGGTAGGTGGGCACATCAAATATGTTTTTCAAGGCACGTGTTTACACTTTGGTAATGTGTTATAGTAACTAGGATGTATCTGCTTGTAATAGTCAACTATCGACAAGCTCCAAAACTTTACTGAAAAGGAGTAAGAAAGGCAACCGGTACTTCAATCTGGTCGCAAGTAGATTATAACTGATCTCAAGTTATGTGATGGCAGGCTGGTCCCTCACAAGCTACTTTTTACTTTTTGAAGGACCTTCACAAACCACTTAACGCACTTCAATCTGGTTGCAAGTAGATTATAGATGAGCTCAAGTTATGTGATGGCAGGAGGTGGCTCACAAGTCCATATGTACATTCTTTATAAGGTAACATTCAACAGCTTAAAATTAATAATTTTTTAACTTTAATAGTCTCCGTCATCCCTATAGAAACTCCATTCCATATGCAAGCTTCTAATGCAGGAAAATGGCCATATCATTATGAAAAATAGCAACAGACACAAACACAACCATTTCAGGTTCATAGAGGGGTGGAAAATAATTCCACCTTTTGTTTGGATTGGCATGGAGAATATGCACATTCCAAAGGGTCTTTTGGATTCTTAATTTCTTATGAGGACTGACAACCACTTACCTATGAACTAATCATTCAGAGGCTACTATGAAGCTCTGAAATGGAGAACATAAACAAGTACTATGCCTTCAGTAGAAAGCTTATGGTTAAAGTTCTCTCGCCTTGCTTAGGAACTTGAAGAAATATAATCTTGTAACTTTTGATCATCCAGTTGCCAATTTTACATGATCCTAGTAACTAACTAAATGTTATGATAAGAAATATTAACTCGTATATTGCTGATGTTCACACATCATGAAGTCACTATGAGTAGGTCTCAACATTATTAATTGATTCTTTTTTATCAAATGACCACTTCCAATTCGAGAGTCGAATTTTTTTTGGTAGCACATGAAACACATCTAATGTATTTATAAAAATAATTAAATTTAAGTTCTTTATGTATTATTGAAGCTTTCTTATAATTTTTTGACACTTTTGTGACTTGTGGATTTTCTTATAATTTTTTTTACACTTCAGCAAATTAGCAAGGTTATTTCTACCTTTTCTAGAAACTGCTCAAACAACTGACCTGTCTGCAGTTTGGAATATGGCATCTCATATTTCATAGTTAACCAAAACTCAATTCGTATTAAACTCGGTCCAAGAAACCATAACTGCCCCAATTAAATTCACAGGAACTCAAGAAAAAAGCATTGTTTGGCAATTTGTAAAGCAGGGTATGACAGATTATCATAAACTTACAAGCAGTTGATGGAAAGCCTCCAAATAAAGTTACTGGTCGTTGAGGAGCAGTTGGGCAGATCCACTTTATCTGCATATTGCTATCTTTATTAGATACCCAACAACGATCACATGAAGTAATTACTATATCTGTCTGTCTTTAAAACACATAAAATTTCTCAGGAACTTTCACATGTACTTATACAGTTATACTTACATTTGGAAGTGGAAGGGTTTCCAAGAGAGTAGACCAGCTGCAAGAGACACCGAACCAAAGAGGATTTTATCAACATGTATAACGCAAAGACAATCCTAAAAACAAAATCTTATTCTCAGCTGAGAGAAGCAGCCACATATTACCTATTGCCATTATCCCCAAGGCCATGCAGCCACACAATGGTTGCTTGGTGTTTACCTTTAGGCCTGACCACATACGTTCGCCCAAAGTCAAAAGTTCTCCCAGCAGCTGCAACAGATTTATGTTAATTTCCGTGCACAGCAAAGAAACAATAATGCCATACAAACGACATAGTTGAAACCAATTTAATAATAATATCATCACATCCATGTATAAACACAAGGTAAAATTCTAAGATCAAAGCTGCAGGATAAGATGTTTAGAGAAAAATGTCGATTTGGATTAAATTAAAGTTGGCATTGACAATCAGTCAAGGAAAGTGATCAAAAAGTTGTTTCTCTTCTCTTTTCTGCTCCCTTTTTTGCGATTCCTGAAAGAAATCAATCGAGACTAACCAGAAGCCGCAGCGGAAGAGCCAGTGAAACTCATGTTCCTCCCGATAAATGAAGACAGCAGCTTACTGCTGCGAGAGAGAATCGCACCTGCAAACAAAAGCTGCAGCTTTACCATACATTTCCCAATTACAGTAACAAATTACTCGAAACGCATTCTTCCACTAAAAAATTTCCTTTGTAACCAGCCAATTGGTGAATGAAATAGGGGATATGAGCCCTATATTTCCCAATTACAGAACTAACGAAAAAAGGAAATCCTCTCAGTTCACGCTAACATCTTGCAAATCCAAGACAAAGATTGATTACCGACAAAGAGCGAAATATGCACAATCCGTGCCTCAAAGATAAGAAAAATTGCAGAAAACGAAGCTGTGGAAAATGATAGTGATTTGTAGAGAAGAAGATTGGGGGATGAATTGATCGACGTGAATGGTATACCTGAAGAGGTCGTGTTGTCGACAGTAGCGAAGCTGGTAATTTGAGATTCGTTGCTCTGTAAATTGCGACGATTTAAAACTGATGAGTATGAATATGATGATGGCTTCACGTTTCGCGCAACACAGTTTTTATACAAGTGAGTTGTAACTTGTAACTAGCTTCTAAGTTCTTACAGTATTGCCCAATCTAGTTGAACCAGCGGGCCGAACTGGGAACCGGCCCACGGAGCTAGGGGCCGGTTCGGGGCCCAAACGGGGGGTTTAGGCGGTTAGAGTTAGGCGAATCGGAACCTGCGGTTAGGGGCCGGTTAGACGGTTAGAGGATTAGCTTTAGTAAATTTAGTTAATTACATGTAAATTATAATTGTATTTGTTCTTAAATTTAGTTGTAAATTGTATTTATTCAATGTTAAGTGACTAATGAGAATTTCATTCAAAACTTAAGTTCAATTTATATATTTGCACAAAATTCAAATAACTTAGTTTTGAAAAAATATATACAACTTTTAAAAATAAGTTTAGAGATTTGTACAAATAAATTTAAAATGATTAATAATCATAAATTGAAATTTAAAAAAAAAAAAAAGTAAAACCCAACGGTTCAAACCGAGAATCGGCAGTTTAAATCCTGAACCGGAATTGTCGATCCCGGGCTTGAAACAAAACCGTGTGGGAAACTAGGGGGCCGGTTATAATTCACACCTCGACCAACCCAAAACCGGCAGTTCAGGGCCCGAAACAGGCGGGTTGTGAACCGTAAGCACCACTAACTCATCCAATCTCTAGATCTTTTTTCTTTTTATTTTTTAATAATAATATTACTCATTAATTCTTTCATTAAGTTTATCAAGTTTAACAAAGTTTTGGTGTCATTCTTATATGTTGAAATTTTTATTGAAAAAATACTCTCTAGCTTCATAAATGGAATTAATCACATTGTTAGTCTAACTTCTTATTATTTTTAGGGACAATTAATATGTATTCAAACTTTTAAATTAATATTCATGATAATATTTGCCCGATAATAATTTCTCCATTTGAAGTCTAATTTGTTGTGGTTAAGATTACTTCATAATTTGCCTAACCACATATATCATATCTTTCAAAGCCATAACAAGTAGCATTATTAGTACTTTCACAAAGCTAAAATATATCATATGTTTGATTTCTACTTGTCCAATTGAGACAACATATATTGGTTCTCTTTATTCTTCCTTGTGGTGTCTCCATAGTCCATAACGCTCGTTCTTAGTCTTCATTCGCGCCCATCGCTTCTGCCTCGCTTCCCCTTCACGACGCCAGCAGCAAAGGCCAGCGCGATCGCCACCGCGACGGCGGTGCCGCGGACGGAGTAAGTGGTGATTATTTTTAAATTATACGCACACGGTTAAAAATTATTATTTAATAAAATAATTAATTTTTAAATTTTAAATTTGTTGGCATTCCGCATATATTTTAGAAGTAATGATGATAATTCCTTATATATTATATTAGCTTATTATGTTACGTTATATATGTCTAATAAATATCATGCTATTCAAATAAGGGTGAATTCATTTATAATTATAGTACGTGAAATCAATAATGAAGACTTAACAATAAGTTTTGATCTAATTACTATCATTATTTACTTAAAAAGATCTAGATATTTTTCATTTCAATTTATACTAATCTAAAAAGTGTTTATAGTTTTTTTCTTTTTGTTATGTGTATGATTCAAATATAAGGATATTCATTAAAAATTTAAAATACCTAATTTATTAAATTCGATGTGTAAACAAGACACTTTTATAAATATAATAACTTGCATAAATGCTCGTATTTGAGCAGAGGAGAAAACAAAATCATTTCATGTGTTGATTTTTACGTGGAAATAAGTTACTCCCTAATACTAAAAATAAAAGCAAATGGTATCGGATTTGCCGGCTAGCAAATCCATTACCCATTTATATTCTTTCTCATTTTAATACTTTTTTTGTTAAAATAAAATACATAACATTTAACTTATTTAACCGAAATTTGTTCAAAGTACATAACTAATTATAATTTTATTTTATAAAATTAAAATATATGAAAATAGATAGTGCGAATAAATTCGTGTGTGACACTAAATGAAGCATTTGAAATTGAAATAGACTTTTATCATAAATTATCAATATAATAGTTATCACAATTCGATTTTATAAAGTTATTACGTCATCCGTCCCGTAAATGTTAGCTCGTATTTCTTTTATGGGTGGATGTTCCACGAAAATTGGTTCGTTTCCTTTGTTAGACACATTTATTATTTACACAACTTTTAATAATATACTTCCTCCGTTCCTCAAAAGTTTGTAGGTTTTTCCTTTTATGTATGTCCCTTAAAAGTGTGTAGACCCCTTATTTAGGCAGATTTTTCTTCATTTTTTATCCTCATTATTTCAATTTTATTACAAAAAAATCAACCATGGCCACCACTTTCTCCACTCACATCACTTTATTTAGCAAATCAACGTAGACTCCTTGCATTAAAACTTGTGTCACTCCACACCTTACACACTTTTGAGGGACAGAGAGAATATATTCCTATCATAATTTTAAACTACTTTTTATATCTCCTAAGATCTCGTGTCCAAAATAAAGGAGTCAACTTCCGTGAGGGGGAGGAAGTACTATTCTAAAAGTTCCTAAGAAAATTTTACATAACAAATAAATAAATAAATATAAATTACGAACAAATTCAAACGCAAATTAACAACGTATTAATTATGATACTTTCAAGATTTAATATACATAACTAGGAGTTATTGTTGTTTGTTTCTAAAAAAAATCATACTTACAACTAAAATGATATTATATATTTAAAATTCATATTCCAAATAATTATATCTTGCAAAAGTTAAAAGAAAAATAATTTTCTATGGAATTACGTACTAACCAAAAATCTATGATAGCTCTAAATATTAAAATAATCACACACAAACTACATTATAAATTTCAATATTATGAATGTTGCTTCACAAAGGTCCATTTTTATTCTCACAACTCTAATTTAAATTCAACCATAGAATTTTTTACCAACTTGAACAAAACTAGCAACATAATTAAGTTTCTTCTAAAAAAGAAGCGATAAGAACTAAATTTAAATTTAAAATTAAAAGATAAAGAAAGAAAAAGTATATAAATTCATGAAAAGTTGTTGGATTGAGTATATTTTTCTTAATATAGCTTTTGTATTATAAAAAATAATATTAATACTATATATGGAGTACTATTTTTTCCCAAAAAATCAGGGGTCCCAGTGCCCTATGCCTAGGGATGTCAATTCAACCCGAACCCGATGGATTGGTCCGAATAAACCGAAAAATATAGCGGGTTAGGGTTGAATTTTTATCACCCGAAATTAAAGCGGGCTACATGGGCTATACCGATTAGCCCGCGGGTTATATGGGCTAGCCCGAACGGGTTGCGAGTCGGCCCGATGGGCTAGGGATTTAAAAAGAATTAAGAATAATGACATCATCTAGAGGTTGAACGCACTTTATATTAATCGCTTTGTGCCATAATTTCGTCTCAAAACAATCATCCACACAATAATATCTTAACTTTACAATTTTAATTG
>JAYJMF010000002.1:5715140-5738275 GCA_036873715.1 Salvia sclarea | reverse complement strand
GTTTATTGAGATATTCATATATTTTTATGTAAACAATATATATAAATATATAAAATCAAATATTTACAACACGTCCGATTTTTTCAAAACGGTTTGACCGGTCGAACCAGTGACCCAGTGACCCACTTACATTTCCGGTTCGATATCCGGTCCGGTTTTCAAAACATTGCGCAAAAGTGGTCTACCCTGGTCTGACCCAATTTCATGCCAGGCTAGGAAATTACAAATATGTAAGAGTATATATTTGTTTGGATTAGGAACTTGACTCCGTCTCATCTTGTTACGTCTTACATAAGTTTTTGTGGAAAGAAAAAAAAAATGTATATTCACATCTACAAATTTAAGATCAGTTCAATAATTTTGACATGGATTAATCCAAATGCACGTTTATGTTATTTCGTCAACCTACGCTTGCTAAAATTACAAGATGTTTAGAGGAAAATTAAACTCTATAAATATAAGGTATTAAATTGCTTGGGATCGAGAAAGTGAGATCCGTGCAAGATTCAACTCAGCTGTATAAATATACATATGTGGATATATCTCTAATTAACTAAGTTAAAATATATGATTTGAGTTCTTATTAATCGGTTTTGATTAAGTAGTAATAATTGAATATAATCTCTTTATAATCTAATAGGTTAATCAGTTAGCTCGTTAGAGTTCAATATACATTATATTACTCGAACAGAATTGTTTGTAGACCTTATGCGCATTAATACTATTCTATCATATCATATGATACATGATAAATGATATTGTATGACTCACATAGTAAGAATGTTCGATATATATAACCCACAACAAATTAAACCAGTTACACACCACCAACACGGCCAACATATTAATTAATCGGTACATAATAAATGCTCTTTTAATTAATCAATCAATCATAAATTTCATTTTTTTCAACAAGCTCGTGTGTTAGTTAGCTAGACATGTTGGTTTCTATAATTGGTTGCATGTTATGGTTGACTTGACGATTGTAAAGGTGGGAAAGGGAATATGCAGCACAAGAATCAGGATTCAATAGCAGTTGACAAATGCCAAATCTTGTTGCAGCTAACCCTACTTAATTACTGCAGCAAACATCATGTGAATTTTCCAACCATAAACATGTGAAATGTTGCAGAAATTAACATCATCACATATGTTTGCGCCTTAACTTTTCAAATAATGCAAGTTTTGGTTTTACCCAAGTTTCCAGCCACATACACACTAAAGCTCACTACTTTGTCTCTCCTATAAATATGGCCTCAGCATAGCTTCTTCCATTTTTCTCGTAGCCATCAAATACATACACACATTTTTGATTAATTAGTTAAGTATATTATAGTATATATTATAGTATAAAATGTATTTATTTGGAATGGTGATGAGGCTTTCTAGGGAAGACGACTATGAGGATGATTATGGTTGGAAAGCAAAGATGGATATGATACAGAAGCGTTGGAGCGTGCTACTCAAATCGTCATGGATGACGATTTGCAGGGTTGGGCAAGAGGATCCATGTCGAGTGTATCATGCTCTCAAAGTAGGGTTTTCTCTCACACTCGTTTCTTTGTTGTATTTGTTGGAGCCAATCTTCAAAGGAATTGGCCAGAATGCCATGTGGGCTGTCATGACCGTCGTCGTTGTCCTCGAGTTCACTGCTGGTAAGTAATTTTAATTTGTTGTATATATATATCACTTTGTAATTGTGACTAATCTGTTGTTGAATTGAATATAATTATATATTATAGGTGCAACACTGTGCAAAGGGTTGAATAGAGGCATCGGCACGTTGCTAGCAGGATCAATGGCCTTCTTCATCGAGTTCATTGCTCAAGAATCCGGCCCAGTGTTTCGTGCAATCTTTATAGGAACTGCAGTTTTTGTTGTTGGTGTGTTATATATATCTATGATAAAACTTATTAAACCCTAGCCCTAGCCCTAGCCCTTGGTAATTAATGAATTTGAATTTGTGTACTACTACTAGGGACGGGGGCGACATACATGAGATTTTTCCCTTACATAAAGAAGAATTACGACTATGGAGTGGTGATATTCCTGCTAACATTCAACTTGATCACGGTGTCGAGTTACCGGGTTCATAACGTGCTGAAGATAGCACAAGACCGTTTTTATATGATAGCCATTGGGTGTGGGATCTGTCTTCTTATGAGCCTTATTATTTTCCCTAATTGGTCGGGTTACCATCTTCATAATTTTACTGCCTCCAAGCTTGAGGGCTTGGCCTCTTCCATTCAAGGTAACCTACCTACCTACCTTCTTCATCAAACCAACCAGACCAGACATATATTCAATAATTTTCGTATTGCAGCTTGTGTGGCTGAGTATTTCAATGACAATCCAAATGAAGTGGCCAAAGAAACATCAGAAGACCCTATTTACAGAGGCTATAAGGCTGTTCTCGACTCTAAAGCCACTGATGAGACCTTGGTATATATTGTTATTTGACAATTTTTGGTTAATTTGCAACATGTTATTCTACCAAATCAACATGTATAGTCCAGTACTAATGCCACATCAGCTTTGATTTAACATGATCATGAGAAATTGAATGTAATTGATGGTTTTTGGTTAATAGGCAATGCACGCAAGTTGGGAGCCATGCCATTCAAGCAGCTGCGAGAGGGTGCCATGGCAGCAGTACGTAAAGCTGGGCGACGTTCTCCGCCATTTCGGATACACTGTAGTCGCTCTTCATGGATGCCTCCGTACTGAGATTCAGGTTTCCATTTTCATGTAATTAATTATGCAACTTTCTTGTTCTTGTATAACTAATTAAGTAATAATTATGATTATGGTTGATCAGACTCCAAGATCTGTTAGGGCCCTTTTCAAAGATCCATGCGTGCAGCTGGCTGGAGAGGTGGCCAAGGCATTGCTGGAACTTGCTGACAGCATAAGGCAGCGCCGCCAGTGCTCGCCGGAGATTCTCTCCGACCACCTCCATCAAGCCCTACACGACCTCGACGCCGCCCTCAAGTCCCAGCCCAAACTCTTCCTCGGCCCCAACTCCAACGCCACCAACAACATGCTGGCCATGGCGGCCGCCGCCTCCGCCAGGCCCAAAACCTCCCTCTCCAGCGTCCAGACGGACTCGTCCGCGCTGCTCCAGTGGAAGGCCAAGAGGGTCGCCACCGCCAACGCCAACGAGCAGGCTAAGGACTTCGCAGACAGGAAGTCGTCGCTGCGCCCCACGCTGAGCAAGATCGCCATCACCAGCCTTGAGTTTGCAGAGGCACTGCCGTTCGCGGCCTTCGCCTCGTTGCTGGTGGAGACCGTGGCGAGGCTCGACCTGGTGATCGATGAGGTGGAGGAGCTGGGGAGGGTTGGCAACTTCAGGGAGTTCTGTGAAGGTGATGATAAAATTCCTCACAAACCTACAAAGGGCCAAGATGAGCCATTGCAGAACCATTTGCCTTCCCATGGAATGGAGTAGATTGATTACACTCTCTCTCTCTCAAATTATAATCATTTTCCCACAAGAATCAAGGGATACTCTCTAGCTTCTCTCTGTTACTATACTTTCCTTTTCTAGTATGACTTGTTTTTATGCATCCTGCCTATTCATAAATATATTTTCATCTAGACAGTTTGCAAGAAAATGGCAACATTCATACTCTAATAAACCACAAAAAACGATATGAAAAGAAGGGTAGAACAACATGAAGCCATAAAGATGAAGAAAATTGCAAGGCAGCTTTGATAATGTCCAATTCAAGTTTCAGTTTTCAACAAGAACTTAAACAGGCTTTCTTCATAGCTATTTACAGTTAAAAAAGAAGTCAAACATAACTCTATCAATATGTTACAATTCAAACAATCTAAGCGTAAACTACCATTAGCTACTGATTCAGTAGAGCTATTTTCTTTGAGTTGCAATTTAAACTATGTACGTAGTGATAATTTCCTTGTTAAGGTAGGTATTTGACCACGACTAATAGTTTTCTCAAAGCATGTCGACTGCTCATAGAGAATAACTGGTCGATAGCAACAGTATGCCATGCACAAAATTTTCTCTCTCGTTGTACGTAGTTAGAGGACTAAGCATCTCACTTTGGACTTACAAGGTGTATGTGGATTGATGAAGATTCCTCACAGATTTTCTGCTCAGGGTGGCGGAGCTAGTTCCAACCACTTCAGTTTCTTCAAACGAGCTTTCTTAGTTGAGGGAATCGTAATCTCAATCTTTTCCACCTGCTGTTCGCCAGTAGTGGATGCAGATCCAGGATGTGTTCTGGCCCAAAGTCATGCCTCGTCAATATACCCACGACTGGACGTCTCTGTTTAAGACAGATGCATCATTTACAGTAACCTTCATTAGAGTGACAATTTAAAAGGAGTCGGATACGAAACTATTATTATCCATGATTGAGATGATTCACATGATTAAATTCAGATTGACTCATATTCATAAATCTGTTTCGAATACCACAATCTAGAAGACTAGAACAGGAGTGCTATAAGGAAACGATATATCTATCATCTAAAATAACAAGGGAGAAGCTTACCCCAGAAAACTTAGGAATGACGAGCAGGTGCCTCAAGCCGATTTGGCGGAAAAGCATCAGGGCTTTTGCTAACGACAATGTCTCCACGACGGTGTAAGGTGATGTGTTAGTAAACGGGTGCAAATCTATGTACATTTCCATCTCTTCATCAGAGAATGCTAGATCTTCGATTTGATCATGATGGCCCAAACCCTTCTTTGCAAAATCATCAGCTGTAAAGAGTGCAATGGTATCTCGGCTAGCTGGTGACGGAGTTCGTGAGAAAGGTTTTAATTTAAGCAATGTGAGAAGATGCGTTCGCAGAATTAAACCATATAAGACAGGGGACTCGGAGAATGGGGGCTCGTCCACCACAGGAAATCCATTATGTCGTGTGGTTCTAAGGACATGCACAACATTAGCTACCTTCTCGAAGCCATGAAAGATCTGCAATGGGCCTGTAACAACATCGCCAACAGTCAACTGCCTCATATAAGGCTCGGCATAATCTTCCAAGTAAGGTAAGCCCTTTAATGTCATTATGAGATCGTATACATTTTCATTGAAGACATCAGCCACAGTCTTCGAGATGAGAAGAACGATCATTATCAGTGGGAGCAACAATAGATTATTGGTCAACTCAAGAATGATGACACACAAGGAAACTGTTGTCCTCATTGAACCCCCAAGAAGAGAAGCGGATCCAAGAACTGCAAAAAGTCCATGGTTTAGATTTGACTTTGAACCAAGTAACATTCCAACAAAACGTCCATAAGCAGCACCGGTCACGATGACTGGCACAAATAAACCTGTCGGAGCGACAATACCGTAGCTGAAAATGCTGAGAAAGAAGCAGACAGTAAAGAAGATGAGCATTGATGAATGCTGAAACTCAGAGTCCGTGCCTTTGCTGAAGAGGTTTTTGATTGCATCATCGTTAGTGTTGAAAAAGAGGCTGGCGAGATCATTGTAGTAACCAGGAGGACACTGGAACTTCTTATAATTTCCTGACCTGCCAATGGTAGGGCAAGGTTCCGATGGATCAGCTGGACACGGACGACAGGAGGCGAGCCATGGTAGTCCAAATAGAAGACAAGAAGTGAAGATTGATAGAGAGCAAGCCAAGAGGATTCTTAAAGCAACTCCTTTCCTGGCACAAACGAATAAATACAAACGTAAAATTGGTTTAAGTAGGAAACTGAACTCAATTTATAAAAGAAGTACGAGATTCGGAGACTTACTTGTTAATAACATTGTAAATTTTGAGAACTTTATTGAGTAGAGAATTATATATGCTTCCTAATATGCCACCTCCAAATGCAAGAAGAAGAACAGGAGGCACATCCCAGAGGTGATAGGTAGTATCTACTGATGTAACGTCATACATTATAAGCCCCCCTTTGCCAAATAGGCCACATTGACCACTCAAACAGAGATCAATCAGAGCTCGGAGAACCATAGCAACAACAGCTGTGGTAAAGAAAGTTCTCCACATCAGAGCACCTCTCCACCTGCAGGAAGAAATTACATAAAGCATAAGCAGTCCGTTTAGGTACTATCACCAAAAATGTTTGATAAAAACATTAACTAGTAAGCTAGTACCAAGATGCCATTTCTTCAAGAGCAAACAGCACACCGCCAACTGGAGCACGAAATGCTGCTGCTATACCTGCGGCAGATCCACAAGTTACAAGATCTCTCCTGTCAAGGTCATTTTTGAAAGGCTGCAACCACTTCCAGGTCAAACCAAACTTCTTTGATCCACCCTGACCCAGTAATGCAGCTATGCAAGCACCGCAGTGAACCATTGGCCCTGCCTTTCCAATATTTAGAGATGATGACACAGCACATATGCTTCCAACGATCTGTGTTATGCAACTTTCAAGCAAGGTCTCAAAATTCAAAAGATTTAAATTTGACAGGGCAACTAACCAGAGAAAATACAACAGTTGATGAAAAGAGTGAATGATTTTCATTAGTGTTCTATATTCATTTGAGATGAGAGGATGGAGTTTCATGACATAATAATACCAAAATATTAAAGTATTAAGTATAATATTTTTTGACAGACATTATTCTCAAAGAAAGACGTAACATCTTCTATTATCTGCATATATTCAATAGATTAGCAACAACAGTCCATCACATTTGAAGAACATATTGTATTTTTGTGAAAGATATAGCTCAATACTGAGCTGTAGTCAGTGAATTCGGGGTAATTATCATGAAGAACAGGACAGCAGTGCTGTGCCCCCTATAAAGGGCTCATGTATTGCCTCTTTGGCTGGGGTCATTTTGGCTATTCGAGGAAGTCTATGGCTTTAATTATCAATTCATTCAAGTTTTTGGGGTATTTAATTATACATTCATGATTCATGTATATAAATTGTGAACCTCATGATATGATCATACAGTGTGACGTTGTGGTAGTCTCGGTTTTCAGGTAGGAGCCTGACAAAAGTACATAGGACTTAGGAGTTGAAAGTAACCTTCCTAGGATTGTTGAAAATCCATAAGAGAGTACAATACAAGAACTAACACAAATAGATTCAATATGCTTACTACTTTGAACTTATGTGTATCTTTGTGTGTGTAATTTTTTTCTTTTGAAGGGGATAGGGTCAGGGATAAACAAATTAAACTACCTTGACAATTAGAGTCCGGAGTGAAAATATTGCCGGCGCATCTACACCATTCAAATAAGCCTTAACCTCTGGTATACCTGAACCAGCAGCCTCAGGTGCTACAAAAGCAGTGATCAAACTTGCAAACAATGTCAAGCCGAGATTTGTAGACGAAAAAATGAGGAAAGCTGCCATGAACCTGTCCCATATAGGAAACAAGTAAAATATAAGCGTGAAGCATAAAAAGACCTGCAGCAAAAAAGTAAACGAGAAGTGGGTGCAGTCGTGCAGATGAAAAGGAGATGGAGAATTATCAAAGAAATATGATACTAAGTTTTTTCTTTTATTTGAATCCAATACAAGAAATGCCAGAAACAAAAGGATTATATAAGCTGATAACAAGAACTTAACCCAAACTTAACAATTTTGAGACACGTGAGTGTGAAAGATGAAAAGTTTCTTACTTTCTGGCCAACATCATGTTGGAGGTGACAACAAACTTCAGACCAGCTATATTTTCAACAGCGAGGTTGATGAAGAATCCAAGTAGACCGACAATATGTCCAATAAGAAGACACAATACCCATTTCATTAACGAATATTGACATATCTCGACCAATTCCCTGCTTCGCCAGTCAGGCTTGGCAAAATCATTCTCTATTATCCTGCATAAAAAAGGTTCACTTTGTTGGATCCCAAATATGTTTGACATGCCACAACTACAATGATAGAAATGAAAATGGACAGATGTAAATCATTCCCATAAATTTCTCCATTGTTAATATAGGATCATGAACAAATTATACAAATGTATTCGAGAAACTGACTTCTGAGCATGAAAGGAATCCAATTGCTCAAACAAAGTAAGAATCTATAATACTTTATACAAGAATCACATTCCCTTCGAGTTCCAATCGTTTTTGTGATCCACCACAAGCACAAACACAAACACAATTCACAAACACACTCTAGAAGCAACAAAAGAGAGGAATTTGAGGTGCGAGAAATCAAGGAGAGTGAAAAGAATTATGTGATCGAGAATCAGAATTGGGAAGCAAGACGAAGGAAGCTTGTGTGAAGAGAGAAAAGAATGAGAAGCTGACTCATAATCAAGGCTTTCGACGGGGCAAATATTGGAGCCGACAATGGCGACCTGGGAGGTGGTGTTGGAAGCGGAGCGGCGGAGGCGCAGGGGCAGCAGCGGGGAGTCGTGGTCGTCGGCGTCGAGCAGCGGCGAGGCCAAGCCATTGCTGAGCGGCGAAGACATGAGAGAGAGAAACCAGAAATTTTTTGCGTGTATGGGAAACAACGCAAGCAGTTGGGAAAGGGCAAAGTGTATTACTACTAAATAAATAAATAAGGGGCAGTTACAGACAGTAAATGGTAAGAAATCACCATTAACGATTTGGTGGGGAAGAAAACAACAAAAGGGGTTTTAAGCTGGCGGAGCTCTACTACAATTCTTGGACTATAATTCTTACAACTCTCTCTTTTTGGTTTTGTCCTTTTTCTGGTGGGTTTATAGTTGCGCCAAATAAGCAGGATAAATTCGTTTTGGCAACATTCCTTCAGTATTCCTCTGTTTTAGGGGGAAATTATGTGGTAATGGTTTTTTTTTACCAAATTGATACGGAAAAATTATTTTTGGCCAAAGTCACAAAAAACATGCACCACATAATCAAATAGATATTTTTATTTTTAGATATTGATAGATTTACATTATTTTTATCAAAAAGTCTTACACTTTTCTTATACAAGTACAATTGTGTAAGAAAGTGTAAGAAATGATTGGTGAATTAATACAATTATAACTTAAATGATTATAAATAAGATAAAATAATGATATTTCTTTTATTTTTTATGATATTAAACTTTTCGAAATTGATTTATTAAAAATCTGAAATATTTAAAAATATTTAAAAATTATTTTTGAAAACGACTGTCAAATCCGCCAGTAAAAACGCACAATTTACGCTGGAGACCCAGATATATTCGATAGTAAAAAATTACAATTTACGGGCGGATAACCTAGTCGTTTCAACCGAAAAATTTTAAAATTTGAAATGTCGGCTGACGTAGGTAAATAACTGCGAATTTTCTTATTTACGGGTGGATTACTCATGAACACGGGCGGATTTTATGAAATAAAATGGACGACGTTTTTGTTACGTCTCGTTCTTCCTCGTCCGAACTCCAAATCACGCACGGTTTTCACCTACATACTCCTATTGCGGTATACTTCAAGCATATGCAGAAGGGAGGCCCAAATATAAAAGGTAAGACCCAAAGAGATCAAGGAAACAAGACCAACGGACTTAAGGATCGAAGATGAGAAAAATTGCAAAAATATGATGAATCATTTGAGGATTTTGGAATGCATATGCTTGAAGTACATCGCGATAGGAGTCTGTAGATGAAAACCGTGCATGATTTGGAGTCCGGACGAGGGAAAACGAACTAAAATAGAAACGTTGCGCACAGTATTTCATAAAATCCGACCGTATTTTTGAGTAATCCGCCCGTATTTCTCGGTTATCCGCCCGGACGGATTACTAAAAAATACGGGCGAATTATATGAAATACAGTGCGCGACACTTTTGTTTCGACTCGTTTTTCCTCGTTCGGACTCCAAATCACATACGGTTTTCGCCTACGGACTCTTATATGCATTCCAAACTCCTCAAAACATACATTATATTTTTGCATTTTTTCTCAACTTTGATCCTTAAATCTGTTGTTCTTGTTTCCTAGGTTTCTTTAGAAAATAAAGGCCCTATACAACTAAAAAAATTAATGTTTCTCTATCGAAGATATTTAATAGTAATATTTTTTATAAACCTTCTCGTTTCTATATCAAAGATATGTAATACTAATATTATTCATAAACCTTCTCGTTTCTCTATTGAAATGTATTGAAAAGGTAGTCCGCTCGTATTAGTATTACATATCTTCGATAGAGAAACGGGAAGCTTTGTAAATAATATTACTATTACATATCTTTCATATGGAAACATTAAGTTTTTTTTAATTGCATAGGGCCCGTATTTCCTAAATAAACCAAAGAATTAAACAAGACCAACAGATTTAAGGATCAGAGTTGAGAAAAATTGTAAACTCTAATGGATCTTTTGAGAAGTTTGGAATGCATAGTTTGAAGTATATCGTTATAGGAGTTCGTAGGCGAAAACCGTGCATGATTTGGAGTCCGAACGAGGGAGAACGAGTCGAAACAAAAGCGTCGCGCACTGTATTTCATAAAATCCGCCCGTGGCGGATAACTGAGAAATACGGGCGGATTACTCAAAAATACGGGCGGATTTTAAGAAATACGAGCGGATTTGATGAAATACGGTGCGCGATGTTTTTATTTCGTCTCGTTCTCCCTCGTCCAGACTCCAAATCACGCACGATTTTCGCCTAAGGACTCCTATCGCGATGTACTTTAATTCTAAGCATTCCAAACTTCTCCAAGGATCCATCATAATTTTGCAATGTTTCTCACCTCTGATCCTTAAGTCCTTTGGTCTTGTTTCATTCGTCTCTTTGGGTCTTCCCTTCTATATTTAGGTCTTACTTCTGCATAGGCTTGAAGTACATCATGATAGAAATCCGTAGGCGAAAATCGTGCGTAATTTGGAGTCCGAACGAGGGAGAACGAGCCAAAACAAAAACATCGCGCATTGTATTTTATAAAATCCGTCCGTATTTTTGAGTAATCCGCCCGTATTTCTCAATTATCCGCCCGGGCGGATTACTAAAAAATACGGGCGGATTTTAAGGGCGGATTTTATGTAATACAATACGCAACGTTTTTGTTTTGCCTCGTTCTCCCTTGTCCGGACTCCAAATTATGAACGGATTTCGCCTACGGACTCCTATCACGATGTACTTTAAGCCTACACATTCCAAGATCCTCAAAGGATCCATCATATTTTTGTAATATTTCTCAACTTTGATCCTTAAGTCCGTTGGTCTTATTTCCTTGGTCTCTTTGGGGCTTTCCTTCTACATTTGGGCCTCCCTTCCACGTAGACTTGAAGTACATTGTGATAGGAGTATGTAGGCGAAAACCGTGCATGATTTGGAGTCCGAACAAGGAAGAATGAGTCGAAACAAAAACGTCGCGCATTTTATTTCATAATATCCGCTCAGTTATCCGCCCGTAAATAAGAAAATCCGTTGTTATTTTCCCACGTCAGGCGACATTTCAAATTTTAAAATATTTCGGTTGAAACGATTATCCGCCCGTAAATTGTAGTACTTTTTTACGAGCGGATATATCTGGGTCTCCAGCGTAAATTGTACGTTTTTACGGGCGGATTCAACAGTCGTTTTTGAAAATAATTTTTAAATATTTTTAAAATATTTAAGATTTTTAATAAATTAATGTCGAAAAATTTAATATCATAAAAATAAAAGAAATATCAATATTTCTCTTATTTATAATCATTTAAGTTATAATTGTACTAATTTACCAATAATTTCTTACACTTTCTTACACAATTGTATTTGTGTAAGAAAAGTATATGACTTTTTGATAAAAACAATGCAAACCCACCAACATCCAAGGATAGAAATGTCCATTTGGTTATGTGGTGCATGTTTCTTATAATTTTGGGCAAAAATAATTTTTTATTTGGTGAAAAAATTATAGAGCTCAATTTTTTATCACAACTTAAACATAAGACATATTTTGGACAGTTATTTGAATATCTTAGGCTATTAAATTCTTTTCCAGTGTTAGATTAAGTTTGCTTGATAATGATTTGGAATATTTTGATACGCATACTGCTTTGCAAAAGTTGAATATGATGTTTGATTCTGAAATAATTAAAACAGTGGATGATAATTGTGTAAACAACGTAATAATGTGATAAGCTCTTATGCATCACATCTCATTATAAAAGTTTAGTCTTGAATAATCATCTCAATAATGCGTCATTGTCATTTTTCATCAACTTCTTGAAAATTTTCACATTTCCATTGATGAATGGCATTGCCATTATCCACCCCCTTCCATACATGGCCAGATTTTCCGGTTGAAAATTATGATTCGATGTAGATATTTTGATTTATTTTGTACATTGTGTGAAACATATAATTTTCAACTAATCGAGCATCATAACAACGATGTTTTGATGCCAGAAAATACTTCGCTTTGATCAAGTGGAAAATATATTTATCGGTACCAAATCGACGCCTTTTCCGTGATCAAGAGAATAATATATTTTCACGTAACTTACAATCTAAGTTAAAATAATTTACACTATTGTCCTTAATTACTTTTAATATTGTATATTAGGGATATGTACGTATTATAGGCCAAACAAATATTATGAAGAATCTCTTTCTTTTATATGATTGTCTCTCTTAGTCTATGCATATCAAGAATGAATGGAAATTAATCTAGTAAAGAATTTATATGATGCATGATATAAATATATACCGTAGAAATATTCGGTTGAGCACAATGCATTATAACAAGAAGTAATCCAAAAATATGGGTAGGGCGCATAGGCCTAAATCCTAATACGGTAGCTGTAGCTGTAGTATTAATTATGTTAAAAAAAATGGTTTGTTATATAATACCCAACCACCTGTATATAATTCCTACATTGTTACATACATTTGTGAGAAAGTAGGTACTAACTATGAAGTTGTCCTATATATATAGAGGCACATTAGTGAGTTTGTAGGAGAAACCTGGGGAGTCCAATTTTGTGTCCAAAAATCTTGACATCTTGCTGGACTTGTTTCCTGTATTCTCCAAAGGTGAAGCTTCTGTAAAGAGAAGGATGAAGGCCAGTTGCTA
Organism: Salvia sclarea; assembly: GCA_036873715.1. Classification (NCBI taxonomy): domain Eukaryota; kingdom Viridiplantae; phylum Streptophyta; class Magnoliopsida; order Lamiales; family Lamiaceae; genus Salvia; species Salvia sclarea. The sequence continues at coordinate 5,725,340 of JAYJMF010000002.1, read as the reverse complement.
TAACGGTGTCGTATGATGGGCAGAAGAAATATGCGGTGGAGAATCTTTCCTTGAGGGGGTTGGCCACAACCCTATGCTCAACGCTTTTGTAGACGTTGTTACTCCAAGCCTGCATTGATTAATTAGCTAATTAATTAAAGGGAAAGGGAAAGGGAAAGGGAAAGGGAAAGGGAAAGGGAAAGGGAAATGGAAAGGGAAATTGAAAGATGCCTGAAACAAATCTCCAATGTTTATAACAAGGGCCTGTTGATTGGGCTTAACAGAAAACCAGCTGCCATCTTTGACAAGTTGGAGGCCACCGATGTGATCCTGATGGAGGACTGTGATGAAGTCGCTGTCAGTGTGTGGCATTATGCCAAACATTTGGGGATAAATAGGGCAGGCTGGGTATCTGTTCAACCGGAGGTAACATGTGCTCGCCACACATTTCTCTTTGAAGAATTCTGACTTCTGCCCCAGCTCCTCTGCCAGTATGTCCACTAATTTCTCAGATAATTCAGACACCATCCTCGCATATTCATCCATTATTGACCTGCAAATACTACTATCTTTTTCACCCTATATATTATACTCACTCAAATTAACACCATGCATGCAGACACTGACACGATCTAAACAATTAATGCAAATTAAATCCACCTCAAAATAATAAGGAAATATAACAAAAAACAATTATATATGAGATGTCAGATCAATCAATCGATAAGATTGCATAGCATGCTCATCCAAAACAGTCATATTTGTAAATCAAGTCATGTTCAATCCGATTATTCTACAGAAATCGAATATTAATCCCAATATCTGAATATGTCTAAATAAGTAATAATTAAAATTACCTGAGGTTGTTTTTGATTTGACATGAACCAAGTACGTCGCTAAGAGAGACATGAAAGGCCTCCGACCATGAGAGCTGGCTGAGGCACGTGGCCGACGGCGTCCCCCAACGGTAACTCCCCGCCGAGAAGTTTGAATCTTTGTACTCCGCCTTGTGGGAGAATGGTCTCGCGAAGAGCTTCACTTGCTCCTCCCTCATCTTCTCCAAAACCTCCCCAGAAATCCCATGGTTTATCACTTGGAAGAAGCCCCACTCCTTGGAGGCTCGAGCGATCTTCTTCTTGCATGCCCTCCTCGAGAATTCGTCGAGCTTGAGCTCTGCCAGGTCGATCATCGGCAGCTCGCATTCCTCCACGGCGCCCACCTCCGGCGCCTCCCTCACTTCCTCGAACAGCTTCTTGTATGTTGTCTCGAATGGTGGATCCGGTGACTCCTCTCCCATTCTCACCGGCTCAAAACAACCATCATTTTTTTAATCAATTCATGAAAAACAGAGATCAAATACTAGGGGACACTCGATTATGGGCTTCAAACTTATTCTTGTCAAGTTATAATATACTCCTACATAGTTTGAGAAAATGACAGAAAGAAGGTGATGGAAACACAAATATTTATGCTAAATTTTCTTGTTTTGTCATCGATGAAAACGTTGTGGAGTATTATCTATCTCCATTTGCACGCCATTGATGAGTTTGAAGACAAGGTCATTTCCTGTCCTTTACTGGCGGGTGTGTGATGGGGTAGGTGTCACGTTTGAATATCTGTGCTGTAAAACTCGAACCTTCCATTTAATTAATAGCAGGACCCCATCACTCTAGCTAGTGTCACAACATATATATCAATCTATTTTTTTCATCGGAAAACTATAATTAAATTATTAACACTTTATATTCTGTTGTGGGGTTTAAGATTGACTTAGACGACGCGCGATCAATTCATTCTTGATTCATTTGAATTCTAATCATGGGCTCGCTCCATTAATTAAGAATATTATATACATAATTAGAGGACAATCTTTGACTATGTTATGTTCTTGTCCCCCACATTCAGCCTAATTTGGGTTTAATTGTACCCGAAAGAGAAAAAGGGAAAGAACATAAATACAGAGTGCACATGTAACATGTCTACTGCAAAAAAACACTATTTAGTGGCATGCTTCTTGCAATTTCTACGACACCGCATGTTTCTACTCATAGCCACCACACCACGTTTATGCTCCTCATTTAAATAAATATATATATATATATACTTGCAGGCTTACTTGGTTCAGATGCTTCGAACCATTCGCAGAGACCACCATCTCCACCTGCTCCTTCGCTTCTGCATTTCAAGCACCCAAATCACTTTATTGCATGGCGATTCAACTCATTCAATTTTTTTACATGATGACGATGGCGTGATGCAATATTTCAATAACGTGACATATTATGGTGACATGCATGATTAAGGTAGTAAGTGCATGGCAGTTGAATTAATTCAAGAGTGACTTCTTTTGGATTTGGACGGAGACTATGCAAAAATGAGACATACGAATATAATTAGGATGTTGCGAAACAAATTAATTAATTTGTGAAAATACTCACATTGTGAAGAGATGAACAAGGGAGGGATTTTTGAGAAAGAGAAGCGTCGGAAAGGAATATAATGCGTGTGAAATTGGTGTCCAGGATGATTGGAGTAGATAGATATTTATAGAGGAAAAAAAGGGGAATCAATAATTATCGGTGTTGAATTTTCCTCTTTCAAGTTCTGTGTATGTGTGTGTGTGTGTGTGTGTGTGTGAAAGAGAGAGACAGAGGTGGTGGAAGAAAGAAATTGGGAGTCTATGTTGAAAGAGATGAACACGCGGCACATATTGCAATCACTAATCTCAATATCCGGATTGGATTCGCTATTGCAATTTGATGCTGCTACATAGGATATTCAATAGATTGAAATAATATAGGTTATCTATTCTTTTCTTTTCTTTAGAATTATATCTAGAAATTTAATTACAATAGTATAATTTTTGTATTTTGGCAATTAAATATCCGAACTTTCATCTTTTTCGCAATTGGAGCTCACGTCAATTTTTCTGACAAACGGAAATCTAACTCAACACCAATTTAATCCTACGTGAACTTAAAAAATATCACATCGACATTTGGATGTTGCAATTAAATACTTAAACTTTCAAATTTTTGCAATTGCGGCTCATCAAGCAATAAAATCAATCAGGAGACTCAACTTATTTTTTTCATAATCTTATAAGCACCTATAAAATAACAAAATAACCTTATTATAATTTAATATTTCTAACATATATCTTTCCAGATTCATTTCTCTTCAATCTTTCTTTCTAATTTAATTTTCTCTCTCTAACTCAAAATTCTTTCTCTAGTTTTAAGCTCAATAATCTAAACTTGACAATAAACTTTAAAAAAAAGAATGTATAATCTATTAAAATTTATAAACTCTTTAAAATGACCTTAACCAAACACTTCGTAGTAAAACCTTAAACGGAGCATGAGTTTATAGAGTGCGTGAGAATCTTACTCTCTAATCTCATCTCCACGCTAGAATCTATATTGCATTAGCATTTCGTCCCATACTTGATAATCCATACTTCTATATTATATGATTATTACATGCCTCTTACACTCTAATGTCGTGATGGATACTTCCATATGATTGTGTTTGTGCCTATCAATTTAGTATATATGAGTATTATGAAAATTTTATTATTATGAGAACATAAGGATACTTACATTTAACATATAAAAACAATTGCATTTCCAATGAAAATAAATTACATTGGAAAAAATAAAAACACCCCTCCCCTAGGATTCAAATTTGGATGAGTATTCATCCACCAAGAAAAATATATACACAATAGATTTCATAATTTAATGGCTGAAAATGATTTTCATGTTCTCACGAATAAAAGTGTTTTTATTCAAATACAACCGTATATATTTTTAGGAGCTAAAAACCCAATCTAGCCCCTTTAAATTTCAATTTCTAAAATTTAGCTAGATTGTATGAGAATTTCTAAAAACCCAATCTAGCCCGTTTAAAACAAGTGATGGCATAAATATAATTAAATTATATTTGGAAGGATTATAATTATATAAAAATAGATATTAGCTCTCCTATATCATCTCCTATATTTACTCTTTCATCTCCCCTCTTCGTAGATAAATCATCTCTCCCCATTTTTATCTTACATATTTTTATCACATCTCTCCACTCTCTCTTCACACGTAGAATCTTTCTACATTCACATCTCTTTTATTTTCTCTTTTATTTTTAAGAATTGCAAATACATATATGTACAGATATATTTAGTTTATAATCAATCAATACTTCTTTTTGTTATAATTATCATGTTTACTTTGTAGTAGTTTATAATCAATCAATACTTCTTTTTTGTTATAATTATCATGATTTTTTTTATTAATTGAGATGTGGGACCAATATTATGATAATTAATTTTTAATTATTTAATTATTTTATAAATTTAGATGGGTTTGAGCGGGTCATTATGGAGTATTAATTATCCTAGATTTGAATATGTATGGGTAATAAAATTAGTACTTGTAACCAGTACAAGTTTGAAAATTTTGGAAAATACTCAATGTGTTGATAACCCCAACTCGTCGTCATCCACTCATCCCTAATCGTAACCCTATAAGTCAATAGTGCTATTTTAACTAAGTATTTCGGTCATTCTTTATTTTCTGTACTTCTTAATAATCACATATAATTTTTTTTAGAAAATGCACAACAATTTATTCAAAAGTATTCTGAAAATAAAAAAAATATAACTACCATACAAGTAAAATATAATGTAAAATACACTTACTTTTATGTGCGAATGCGTATACTTTAATGTATAGAGGAATGACGAGATTAAAAATATTACGGAGTACTCCCTCCGGTCTTTTTGTATTGGCCCAAACAAAAAGGCATACAATTTTAGGAAATAGTTGGTAGAAAGGATTGTATAATTGAAAATTAAAGTAGAGTGTGAGGCCATGTGTATGTGTGATTAAAAATTAAAGTAGTGTTTCCATTTATGAAATGAGCCAATACAAAAAGACCACCTTAATAAGGAAATTGGGCCAATACAAAAAGATCGAATGGAATACATGTTTTATATAAAGAAGCATGTTTCTACATTTATACAGATGAGGGATTGGTGTTGGTGGTTCAATATATAGTTATATAAAAACCGTCGTTGGCCATTGCAGCTAGCTACTCACTTCGTTATTTTTATAAGTATTTCATGACATCCGCATGGGCAACTCAATTGATTCCTGGGGGGGGGGGGGGGGCAGATTTGCTGCAATGAGCTTTGTTCGATCTCGCGCAGTCGCAGTGTGGGAGTTGCATTTCCTCCTTGCTGACGAATGGCTCCTTGTGTGCTGGTGACCAGGGGAAGCCTCCACCTAATGGGCCGCTGAGTACCATGATTTAACACCTCCAAACTGTCGGACCGGGAGTATGGGGGCCCTGGGGGCGAGGGTTTCACCTTTTGCTGCAATAAGTGTTTTATGACATCATTTCACACATATTAAGGAAAAGTGCAATTTTATTTCTCCTACCCCTAATTATTGCATTAAAAATTGAAAAGGTAAAGAAATATAATGATAATAATGATTTAATGAGAGTAATATTAGAAAATTTATTTTATATTTGGATTAATATTCGAAATATGAAATTTAATTACATACTATAAAAAAATGACACTTATGAAAATACGAAAAAAAGTAGTTGCAGTCTCATTTGAGTGTTGTTGTAGTTGGTTGAGATATAGACAGCACTGATCTAGATTAATTATGCATTTCACCTCAATTACCTATCAAATAAATGATGTGAAAAGGAAATTACATTGAAAAAATTAGTCAAGATGATTGTCCGTATCTAGAGAGAGAGAGCATCATCACAAAACATAATTTTTGTTTAATTTTTAATTTCACTTGAAAAAGACTATGGAAGTTATCAATGGGCAATGATTAGCTAGTAGTTTGATTGTCTCATGTCATGGCAGGGAAAAGATGGCCCCTATAATTAGCAAAAACACGGATATACAAGAGATTCATGCATTTAATCCTATCTCAACTACATATCTAAAAAATTCTTAAAACTTATATTAGCCGGAGTAAAATACTCGAAAAGTAATATATTTAGGTGGAAAAGCTCAATTTTGAAGTAAAAAAAACGAATCAATTATGTATTCATAAAGCACGTTTTGAAAAGCTGAAACGAATCTAAGGAGCCAAAGAAAAATAAATAAAATGTAAACAATGATTGGAGTGTAAAGTTTGATATATCTCGGTCATGTCACAAAGTCCTAGCACACAAATAAATAATTTGGTCACAACTATTAAAGGAGGGTAAAGGAAAAGGTAAAGATTGTCGAGGCACACTTGGGTGCAACAGATTGCACACTGTGCGATGCGGTAAACAAATAATAGGGGGCGGCGAACAACAAACGACTCCGCCTTCGACTTCGAAAATTAATATATAGATAATGAGAACTGCAACAATTTTGTATTTGAGCTCGCTCCGGGTTCGCCTTCGGCTCCTCTCGCTCGACTCATGACTTAGAATAGAAGCAGCAAACAATTGTAATTTATTATATAAAGTAAAAAAGTCAATGGTCAATGGTCAACATAGGCCGTTGACCGCCGCACTGCGTGCAACTTGGTGCACAAAAATATTTGCCAAGATTGTTTGGTGCAGATTGCACCAAGTCTACCACAATATCTACTTGTCCATATACAGTTAACTGTCGTTGTTTCAAGTATTTCTTTTGCTCTTTTTCACGTGAATCCGTAGCTTTAGCTTTTAATATATGCAAAATAAATTACATTATTCAACTATAGTCTACAAATTCACATATAAGGAATTTAACATGATGAAATATGACCAATTCAGACTTATTAATATAGTTTTGGAATATGAGATATTTAGCAAAATAAAAGCATAAAAATAGGAATAACTAATTTCACCATTACTCTCTCTCTCTCTAAAAACAAAACAGGGCACATGTTAAAAAAGTAGAGAAATGGACCCAACTGTAATAACGGCAATGGCGTCTTGTCCATGTCGGCATTCCCCTACAGACCTACGTGGATACCTATGCCTATATATATAAAAGTCCCACTCTCTCTCACATGCCTTAGTCCCATTTTCCACGTCGACTTTAAGGGTGTCCATGTGCTTTGCCCACACGGAAAACGACACTACCATTGGCCATTCCTACTGCTTATTCACAACAGAAAATATTTTCCCCATTTCCTTAAATCTTTTTCGAGACAATAATTTTAATTCATTTCCTACTGTCAAATTTCACTAGGTATGAGTATGAGCCCCCACGCGTCTTCGACTCTGTTTTTCTCAACAAACAATAATAATTTCTGCAATCAATTCGTAATGCAATTGCAATTGCAATTCCTTCTTCTTCTGCAATGATATGATATGAGTTGAGTTGATGACTAGATTGGGACGACACTTAGTCGGCAAGTGCAACTGATTATATCAATTTATCGTATTTTCATAAGTGTCATTTTTTTTATAGTATGTAATTAAATTTCATATTTCGAATATTAATCCAAATATAAAATAATTTTTTTAATATTACTCTCATTATATCATTATTATCATTATATTTCTTTACCTTTTCAATTTTTAATGCAATAATTAGGGGTAGGAGAAATAAAATTACACTTTTCCTTAATATGTGTGAAATGATGTCATAAAACACTTATTGCAGCAAAAGGTGAAACCCTCGCCCCCAGGACCCCCATACTCCCGGTCCGACAGTTTGGAGGTGTTAAATCATGGTACTCAACGGCCCACTAGGTGGAGGTTTCCCCTGGTCACCAACACACAAGGAGCCATTCATCGGAACAATCAATTTTTTGCTCTCCTCAAATCACATCCATACATAAATTTTACTTATTTTGTGTGTTTAAATGTACTATACCAAAGTTTTCAAATTCGAATATATCGATTTCGACATTACCTTGAAATTTACTTATTTGTTCACTACTTTCTTGTAGTACGTGTACTCCCCTTATCTTGGAGCGACACATGTCCATGTAATGTGTTATATTTTAGAATACATTGAAAATAATTAATGGGAATATAAAGTTAAAGACACGTGTTGCTCTAGGATAAGGGGAGTGCACTGAACTATAGTGCTCCATGGGAGAAACCCAATTTTAAAGCATTTTTCAAAAGCTTCTTTTATAAAATTTAATGTAAAACTAATAATAAGCTAATATTTCATCTGTAATAGCTGAAACACCCATCACTTTAAGAGAAATGGCACTTGGCTGTAAAATCGAAACTGATGTAATATTGATTTTTTTACGTGATATTACTTTCCCACATACAAAAAAATGTTATTTTGTAATTAAGAGTAAATATATACGTTATCGTTTACGTCTTTTCTTCCTAAAAACATACAAAAGCTGCAACAAGAAATTCTAGTTTGTGGGCCGTAATATTTTAATTATATATTTAAAGGGAGAAAAGACGTTATATACTTTCTCTCACAAAAACTTGCTACATATTTATACGATGGAAAGTAATCACACGTCAAAAAATTCCAATTTTACGTCAGCTTTAATTTGGTCCAAATTTTAACCATGGAAAATTCCAAAAATAATTAAAGTCTATATATTCAATATCAACTTCATAGATCCAATAAATCACCTGTAATTCAATCATATATTCAAAAACGACACTACCATCGAATCACCTGTAATTTATGATTGTAGTGTCAATTTGTTCCAATTTGGTGATGTCAGTTACAGTATAAACAGTGTTGCCGATTATCACTGTTGAGAATAATAAATCTAAATCAATGTTGATTGGTACTGACGAGTGACGACGCATGGACGGTGGAGTGCTAATATGTAGTAATTCTAAATATCTTTTCTCTTATTTTATGTTTTTCATGTCCAATTTGGAATTTCTACCCTCGAAAAATGTCCGGAGCAAATTAAATGAAGCAGAGTCATAGATTAAAGGTTATACATTTGCTTGTGCAAGTTGTGGGTAATTTGTCCCACTTCTATGTCTCATTATTCTTTAGTTCATTGTAGTAATATTTATTATAAAATATAAATTTATGATTACAAAATGAATTTAATTATCATTTTATTAAATAAACAAAAATCAACTAAAGTATATTTTTATTAAAAATGAAAATTGAATATAGAAAAATAATTAAAAATTATAGCTGGATTAGTGAACTTTAGTTAATAATTGTAAAATTAAATTAAATTAAATCATAGCATATCAGAATTGAATGAAGAATTTTATAAAAAAAAATTAATAATAGCGTGACACTAAAATTGCAATCGAGGATCTCAAATGTTATTTTTCAGTATCTATCTCGAGCAGTGTTACAGAATTAAAGTTAATATTTTCATTTCATTTATATCTCGTAAATTATGACTATGATCAAATGTAAAAATCCATAAGATAAATTTCTGAACTTGATAATTTCAATCGTAATTCTGAGATATAATGAAAAATGGAAAACAAAAATATTAAAATAGACTACATATCATCCGTACACAAAGGAGATGATTCTAATTAAATATGACTCTCTCCGTTTCACTTATCTTGTTTTGTTATTTTTTAACACAAAAATTAGAAAAGCAAGGATAATGAATATAAAGTGGTATGAGTCGTATGACATTCTTTTGTATGTAAACTTTTATAGAAATAGAAAAAAATAAAAAAATAATAATGATGACACTATCAATGGAACATACGAAAATGGAAAGCAAGCAGGCCCCGTCCATTTTTTATAGCTAGACGATAATGCCCAGAATTAGAACTATTGAGAAAGCATTTTTACGTATTCTTATATTCCATAATGGTTTTATATATATTTACAATCTTTATGTAATTATGTATGTAGATAGTGGGGTGGGTTACCATGAGAAGATATTTTTTCGTGAGAAGGTGCGAAATATTACGAAAGTTGCACAAAATGTATAATTGTTTTGCACAATATCAATAAAGTTGTTGCACAACACTGTGCAATATTATCACAGTGTAATATAGCAACACTGTGCAATATTTACACGTTCTGTGCAATATTATCACAGTGTAACAATTATATATATTTGTGCAACAACTGGATACACTTTGTGCAACAATATTCATGTAAAATAAATTATTGCACAAACAGTCAAAACATTTTGCACAATCGAAAACAGATCTGATCCATTGATCTTCCAAGATCAATGGACGAAAATCCTCTCTGAGAATTGATTTTATCGTGAGAAGTGAGAATGACGAACAAGAGCATAAAAGCGATGAACAAACGCATAAAATCAACGAACAAGAGATGAGCGA
>JAYJMF010000002.1:5681048-5714663 GCA_036873715.1 Salvia sclarea | reverse complement strand
ATATACACACACACCACTTTCATCTCCTACTCATTTTGAATGCTACATACTCTTTTCTTTTCTTTTTTCTTTAATGACTTTTGACTTTATATCGGCTTTTTATAAGATTTTTACAAAGAGAATATATATAAAAAATCTACATTTTGTTTGTGGGGTGGGTGAGTTTGATATTAGAGGGAATATGATGATTTACCCACTATGATAAGATTTGCACAATGTAATTGTGTCAGACTAAAGCCTTACACATTCGCTACTCGTCAGTTGAGCTCGTTAATTGAGCCTGCCGACTCGCCAGTTGAGCTCCGCAACTTGCCTATTGAGCCTGCCAACTCGCCAATCAGCTCATCGCTCATCAATGTGCAAGAGTGTGAAAGTGTGTGAGCTTTTCTGACGCAAATACAATGTGTAGAAAAACGTAAAAGTGTTGATGAATTTGTACATTGATCCATCACCGTTAAAGGATATGTGATGCATGTTTTACGAACATGGGCGAAAATAATCCTTCCTTATCACAATGGAGAGAAATATTTTTCTTGCTTAATATTACTCGAACTACACCATCAATTTAATTTAATTATATATTGATTTAATTTCATACGACAATCAAAACATCGATCACATGAGTATGATTGTGGATGTACGTGAGATGTAATCTTAAAAAAGTATTTTTGTATATAAAAGCCGTGAATGATGATTCACATGTAAAGATATATTTCATTTAATTTTTTTTATTATCGACCATCTATTAATCATAATCAACGAAATCATATATTCCACATGTCCACACCTAATTCCTTTGATTTGATCGATCATCAAATTTCACATCTTAATAAGTGCATCCCTACCATCTTCACATGCCCTTCTCTTTCGTCCTTATTCTATGACTATTTCCCTCATTCCAAAAAATAAACTGCATAGATGTAAGATGAGTTTTCTTTTTCATCATGTTCAAGTCTATTTAATCCTACCACCAATATCTTTCTATCTATTCACATTTAATATGGTTGTTAATAATTCACTATACTTTATCAATTATATAGAATGAATGCTTATGTCATAATTGTAGTCAATTTATATTTGTGGGTGAATGTTATTTGCCCCAATTATGTCGTCGCGGAGTTCTCTCAAATTAATATAAAAACATGCATCGACATTTATGTAAAAAAAAATATATTAATGTTATACTCAAAAAAAATTCCTCAAGTATTCAATTCGAGGAAAAAGTTTTCATTATAACTATGCATGTTTTGGGTGCCAAATATATCTATCTCCAATTCTATTTCCAGTCTTAATATGTTGGACTATTATGAGGAGACTATGATGTAATGTTGCTATACATAAAATAAAACCTTGTGATAGATGTTATCCTATTATGTATTAATTATATTAAGATTTATTATTCAGATAATCTAAAGAATATATGCAATGTTATGTTGCCCAAGCTGGAAAGATCTCAATGCATATATTATTGACAATAATAAAATATTCAATGCATATATCATCAGATTCGTTGAAAATTCCCAAAGCATTACTATTTGGTAGACTGCTAGCCGCAAAATTATTGACAATAATAAAATATTCATCCACTCTTTCATTTTCTCTTGTTTAAAAGTTATTCATCCACTCATTACTTTCTATCTGTTGATTGAATAATAAAGCTTAAATAATTGCCAAAGCTTAGAAGATAAAGAAGTTAATATTGAAGAGAACAAAAGTATCGTTGTCAACAATAATTCACTATGACTTTTCTTTTCAATTCTTCAACTATTTTTCCTGATTCCGACATTTTATTATTGGTGATCAAAACAACATCACTATGATCATGGAAAGTTGACACATATATAGAGGTGGGGTCATTTGATTTTTACTTATAATAAACTCTTTCTAGAAAGAAAAAAAAAATATACTCCTATATGATGGTTCACCACTTATTATAATTTATATATATATATATATATAATACCCAAGATTGTAGCTAAAAATAGGAAGTGCTTCAAGGCTACTTTTCTTTTTCCAATTGTTTCCAATAATTACGCCAGCATAACAATAATAAACAACAATTATATCATAATTATAGCATTTGATAACCTAACTAAATGCAGCATTTAAACCCTCTTTAATATATTCAATTTGATATTATAAGGGACACGGGTTCGACTTTAAATTATACTACCATAAAGTGACCCATTAAAAATATATAACGTGATGGTAAAAATAAAGAATTGTCGGAAACCTAAAGAATCCTATACAGTTATGAGAATCGAAATTTAAATATATAATCATTATAGTTTGCAAATATGTATATATACGTATAATAATATTAATATATCAGAATATATAATGTAGCATGGAAAGAATAGAGTTTGAATGGATTTGACAGAGCATCCACGCACATCATTCCGGATTTCATGTGTAGCACCACCTAAATTAAATTAAACTACTATATACAAGCTTTGAAATTATTTTATTTGAAACAATGCCTCATGCCAATCATCATTGCAAACTTAGTACTTTATTACAAGTTGCTTAGGTTTCAATTATATTGGGCATGCATCATTATTATAATAACTATATAGGCCTCCCAAAGGCACAACACTAGCTCATTTTTAAACTTAAATTCCTTCAAACAGTAGTCTAATGCAGATTTCAAGAAGTAGACATGAAACCTGGTCACATGCATATTTGAGGTCAATTTTGTAAATTGACTATGACAGATACCTCATTCACAATTACAACTGGGGCGTAATCTAATCGAGACTAGTTGAATGGATATGCGTCGTACCAACTGAGTTGTGTTTCGTTGTCTCGAGAATAAGTGAATATTATCATGCTTAAGTTTTGTTCGTTTAGTGTGTGGGGTGTTGATTTTATGTGCAATAACACAATGCATTTATTATCTTCTTATAACAATAATGTTAGCCAAATAATTAGTAGGGTTGTTAAGTTGTATCAATAATTTTCTCATAAACATTTACCTCATTGAAATTCTTATAACTAAACGTGGTTGATAATTGCATGATGTAATTAACTAAATTTTGATTCGTTTTCTAGCTACTACAATGCTTAGGTCTAAATGATTTTTGTAGTTTAGAATATTTTATGTTTTACTTAAAAATGAATTATTAAATTATATTTTAGCAAATAGGGCTGTTTAGGCTTCTATTATGCTACCAACATTAACTTATAAATGAGTCATTTTTTTAAAACAAAATCTATAAGTATAACCTATGAAACCTATTGTCTGATTTTGGAAGTTAATTTATAATTAAGCTCTCGTTTTCTTTAAAAATCTAATTCATTATACAATAATGCTACAAGAATATATATTGACTGTTGGGATGCCTTTAATTATTCTCCCGCTTATTACCATCTCCTGCTTCGCACATGGTATGCATTATTGGGCTTTAGAGTTCGTTTTGGGCTGAGCCTCCAAATTATCGGGTATCGGATACCCGATATCCGATGAAAGCAAAAGTCGGCCGGGATTCGGGGGTGGATATCTACATTTGTCGGGTATCGGGTGTACCCGATTACCTGATCAGGTGCAACCCGATTACCCGAATTTCAAATTTCAATTTCAGAAATCAACAATTCAAATTTCAATCCCTAAATTTACTAACCCCTGCCGCTGCTCTGCCTGCCTGCTGCTCACACACACACGCCGCTGCTCACACACACGCACGACTCCGTCACTCCGGCGCTCTGCCACCGGTGCCACGACCACCGGCCCTCCGGCGCGCCTGCCCAGTGCCCACTGCCGCTCAAGCTCGTCGTGCCCGCACGCCCACAGCCTTCCGCCGCCACCTGCCTGCCGTCCACGCCTATTCCAGGCCCGCCGTGCTTCCACAGCCTTCCGCCACCACCCGGGGGCAGAATTCGGGTGATTAACAGGTATTCGGGTATCCGAATAGGATACCCGATCGGGTATTAGGGTTCCCGAGTTCATATCGGGGTCGGGGTTCGGGGGGTGTTTTCTCCATATATCGGGGTCGGGTACCCGATTTTTTTCGAACTTTCAGCCCTGGCTGAGCCCGTCTAGTGTATTCTCTTAGTACTATTTATATGGTATTGAGGTACGTACCTAAAATGTAATCTGAAAACCTAGCCTCAATAGTGAAATTTGTTCTCTTCTCTGCCCGTGGACGTAGCCAATCGGGTGAACCACGTAAATCTATGTCTTCTTTACGTTTCTGTTTCTATTTTCTAATTGTTTGTTGCTTTTTAATCCTATTCCGTCACAACATTCACCAATTCGACAAAATGGTAATTCAAAAAAAAAAAAAACCTACAGTACTTAAACAAAAAATATAGAAACTTGACAAGAAAAAGTATACAATATAACTATATAAATAAAGGGGTAGTCGCACCAAAATACACGAACTTCAGCCAAATTCTGGTTTTACACATGACGTTTAAAATCTTTTTGTAAATACACCACCCTTCATTCGTTCTGATTTTTCACACGCGTAAAACTTCCGGTGAAATTGGAACTGATGTGTAGGACGGTAATGACTACATGGACATAATAGACGACGAAATAAACGATGTCATTTCATTTAACTAAAACGACGCCGTTTCTCTTGAAATAAACCAAATATTAGAGCTCAATCAAGAGGGATGAGCTGCCCCAGGACACGCTCGTCAACTGTTAAGCTCTAATATTTCATTTATTTCGAGAGAAACGATGTTGTTTTAGTTAAATAGAAACGACGTCGTTTATTTCGTCGTCCGTTATGTCCATGTTGGCATTTCCGTCCCCCACATCAACTTCAATTTCACCGGAAATTTTACGCGTGTGAAAAATAAGAACAAAATGAAAGGTGGTGTATTTACAAAAAGATTCTAAACGTCATGTGCAAAACCAGAATTTGACTAAAGTTCGTGTATTTTGGCGCAGTTACCCCGTAAATAAATATGCGTCCGAAGTATATGTTTATAAAAATCAATGAATTGTTTATCAAGAAGTGTCAAGATTCCCCAATCGAGTCTGAAGTACAGTTTGTTAATACAATAATCATCTTAAATAATGGGATAAAATTGAGCAATAATAATGGCTAATCATATGTAGTTAAGGGGTAGTTAATTAAATTAAATTAAAAGTAACAAGTTGGAAACAACATCATTAGTAGTCATGTGCATCCTAGGTGGTTCCACCAGCATTCCTATAACAGCCCAACTACAGCTTGGCACACGTGTAGCATACGTGTAACCACACGTGCGCATCTGGTCAAACCCACTTTGCCTTTTGCTGGATCCGGTCAATGCTCCAATTCCAAAACTCATTTTCCTATTTTGCCCCTTTTGGGTTGTCTTTGTAATTCAAAATTAAGCACTCATCAATCTTTATTTTATTTTTTTTGGAGATTGAATCTAAATAACGTTCGAGATCAATTCTCTACATTTTGGTTGACTATATTAGAAAATTGAAATATACACACGTACGTTTAGGAACCATTTTCCAGTCATTAAATCGTGAAGATTTACATTAGTCATAGATTCGAATCCTTCGAGAGGCAAAAAGTTCGTTTTAGTTTGAACCCGTCACATTTCACGGTAAATTTATAATGATGCAACAATTTGTGTTAGGGGTTAAGAATTTTGGATCCACATTAATTGTTATCCAATAAAATATTTATAACTTTGTTGATGTTTTAAGAGTGATTGCATGGATACTAAACCGTTGCATGATAAAAGACCCCATTTTATTTATAATAGAACTTTTTTGATCTAGTAAGACTAGTATGGCGTACAATTCTCTATACCAAGTGTTTTTTACTTTTGTTGTAAAAAATGAGGATATATATATATATATATATATATATTCAATTTGTTAATGTTGTTCAAGTTTTTTGTTGTGAAAGTATATTAAATCCTTAATATGTCCTTTGATCTAAATTATCGTGATGTCGGCATTATATAATTGCATGAGAAGTGTTTGTAAAACAATTTTTTTTAGCTTATCTTGTGATAATTAAGGATGCTTGAAAAAGAAAACTAAAGTACAATAAGTAGAGACAACGAGAAATTAAAATCAGCTAAATATGAATTAGTTTAATCTCAAGCTTAACCCGCAATCAATATATCTTAGAATGTCATTCAACTAAAGTAAGACAATTTTAGAAGCTATTATGAAAACTTTATTAAATTTACTCGACTGATTTCACAAGTTAGAAATGTTAGGAACAATGAGAAGCTTCACTATTAGACTCTTCTCATGTTTAGCAACAACGTTCAAAATAGATCATAGGATCATATATAATTTGAAGATTAATCTCATATCTTCGAATAAAAACTTTAATTTTAGAATTCCCATTTTATCTTTATTCTCAATGCATAAATTCTTTAAATTTTATTTATTACTTCCTAATTAGCATACGGATTTGGACGGCTGACAATACTTATTCAGTAGCGAATACCCCCTTCGTCCACGAAAAACGTTCAGTTATTTCCTCTTTCGTTCGTCATGAACCTCACATAATCATCCTCACATGTTGTGGGTTCCCATTCTCCACTTATTTACATCCAATGCAATTTATTAAAACTCATGCCACTAAAAAATGTGAATATTTTTCGTGGATGCGGGGGTTGTAAATATAATGTAGTATCTGATGCTAAAAAATATTATTCCTTCTACCTCACTAAAAGGGATTCATGTTATCTTTTGGATTGTTCCTTTAAAAATGACTCGTTTCAAATAAAGGAATAATTTTGCTTTACAAAAGTGCTTCAAATCTAAACAAAAAAACAACTTCGTTAATACATGTTCCAAAAAGTAATGAGTCGTATCAGAATTGGGCTCCGATACCTATTAGAAATGAGTCATCATTCCCTTAAAAGGCTTTATGAGAGGGGTGGGTATCCCAACTTTATATATTGAGTGATAACCATTTACCAAGTCGATGTGGAATAAAGATGAATGGCTTTATCACGCCCCCACACGTGTAGGCCGGAATGAATATCATACTTCTATACTTGACCAAAGAGATCCTCATCAATACTTGGACCTACTCCGATACTATATTAGAAATGGACCCTTCACCCCCAAATGAAACGAAATGAATACTCCCTCCGTCTCATTCATAATGTCCCACTTTCCTCTTTTGTTTGTCCCACTCATAATGTTCCATACCCTTCTTGGCAAAAAAAAATACACACAAAAGCACGTGGACCACACCACCTTACAATCATCAATTTTATTTTCTTAATCTCCGTACCCAAAAGCAATGGGACATTATGGATGGGAATGAAGGAATATAACATAAGATCAGTTCGACTCGACTCGACTCGACTCAATCAGAACCACTTCGGTGCACGTGGATTGTAGCATGTGGAGGGTATTATCGGAATAAAAAAAAGAAAGAGGATTTGAGTGGGCCAGCTTTGGTTGTGCATTCGTGTGTAATGTGGGCCTAGATATCTGGCCCATGTGACTGCCAAGCTGGCCACCCATGTGATTATATTATTAATTAACAACCTAACTACACAATCTTTACTGCAAATCCCACCTTTAATTACATATTAATCATTTTCTTCACAACTTTTGCTTGCTTCCCACGTGCAACCCTACGCTTTTGTTTCCCAACGCCCTTTTCTTGGACCATTTTGCCCCTCCCCCGAATTAAACCAAAAAGTATATAAATAAATATGATTACGAGAATGATTAGCATGAGAAGAGATACGACCATATTGATTTAATTAATTAGTGGGTCATTATCATTTTTTTATATGAATATTATGATTGCATCGAACCACCTAATGATTTTCCTTGTCCAAATCATGAGAGGCTATCTCAGCTATAATATTCTTCACCACTTTTCTTGATTCTTTCTCATTTTTTATGATGATTTGGAATGGAAGTGTGATAATTTATCATGAAAGTTTGCTGTTCATTTTTTTATTTTTTTTTGCCGTGACATAATTTTAGTTTCATAGAGGTTACTAATTATGTTAATTAAGAATTGGAGAGAATCTAACTCGTCTTCAAATAATTAATTCATTTTGACGAGTATATTGTGTGTAAACAAAAGGAAGGATCTTGAGAAGATTGTTTTCGAATTAGTACTTGTGAAAAAACAACTCTAATGATAGCTCAAAATTAGGGTAGGGGTGATGAATTATATAAATATTAGTATTACATAGAGGTTATTATTATTATTATTAGTTTTACATAGAAAACAGTTTTTTCTAGAAAAAAATAATAGTATTAAGTACAATACACGATACTGTATAATAAATCCACTCAACAATTTATCTAATTAATATAAATTTGACTAAATTAAATACATGCGCCTTTTGATAGTACGTAAAATACATGCATGTATCAATCATTTAATTAACTCTAAAGTAAAAGAAAGTTATTAACTGTATATACATGTGTCCAATACTTTTATATTTTTTTATAAAATCATCACATATTTTTCTACTTCAAGGAAATGACATTTTCTAATGGGCCCAAATGTGGAAGGCCCATATGCCGGCCCAAGTTAGGTGGGCCTTTACATTATATATATGCATTTTCTAATGGGCCCAAATGTGGAAGGCCCAAAATATTTATATAGGGTTTTTAGATGAAATCCAAAGCTTATTTATTGTTAATTATACCATATGTAATTAACCTCGTAGAAATTAACAAAAGTGATTTCTTACATGGCAAATCCTAGTCAAAGTGAATTTATCAATGAAGATACCTAATAAAGTATGTGTTGGACTTAAACATGTTGTGGTAGATCTGAAAGGTGTAACATATGGTGCTAAATGACAAGGAAAACACAAATTATATGTGGTTATAATAATCTTACAAGATATGATGACAGTTGGCATAATCGCTCGGCACAATATACGTAATGACCAAATTGACAAGGATAACCTCAAACATAAAGCATGGTAAAGACGAAAATGTTATTCCCGAGCTCAAATATTAAATACCTAAAATACTCTCGTGTTGTAAAAGCCTAAAATAACAAACAATTTCGATGTAGATTCACACTTTCATAACTTGTACCAAAACTCTGTAAAATTCACTATTCAAATGCAATATACAAGAATTCCATCAATTCTTCCACGATTCACTCGTTTCGTCTCATTTATTTTCCAATGATTTCACGTTGCTATGGGCCTGGGCTTCCCTTGTTCTAGTTCAATTTCATCATCCCTAGTGTCACAAGGTTTTCTTCTACCATAAATTTTCGCCTTGAGCGGCACCGATCACTCACAACTAGCCAGCCAACTCTCGCTCACCCACACTCGTGTTTAGTTTGTATAGTGAGTTTGTGTGAATCACAACAAGCAAGAACACTCGAGTAAATCACGCACAAGCTTACAAGACAACTCTCTCCCAACCTTCGTATTACTCACAATTCGTACAAATGGACCATACACTTGTCAATGCGATTATGCATGTACAAAATGCAGAATTCGCCTATATGTGATGGACAATCCCCCATCACTACCAAAACAGTCGCTCGTGCCCCACGCCCATGGGCCGCCCTACAGTATGGTCGTTATTCGCCCATAATCGCCCACTAAGTCGTGCACAACAACCACCCACCACCGTCGGTCAAGTCATTCGTGTGTGCTGGCTTGGCGCCCAGCACACGCCCCAAGTCGTGGTAACCGTAGCCGTGCGCCAAGGAGCGCACACCCCCGGACACCACTTTGCTAGGCAGCTCGCCTCGGCAACTTGCGCCTTGCGCGTCTCGCACGCCCGACGCCCTGCACTTGGCGCGCCACACTCGTCTCGCCAACATGCTCGCCCGGCACCTCCACTTGGCAGCTCGCCCCGACGCCCTTGGCGCCCGACGCATCCCACACGCATCCGACTTCCTCGACACCCGTCGAGCCACCTAGAACGGAGCACTCGACAAAGTTGATCCTAATTTTATACATATAGATGGATAAATGCGTAGAAAACATATATAATCTCACGTATAAAAAGACGAAGTAAATACTTAGCTTATATATTAAAAAACTTCTTTATGGTGAAGATAATATATTAACAAAGTAAAGATTTTTTTTCCCCTTTCAAATCAAATTTAACGAGGGAATTGGGAAATTGGATAATCCCTTTGAAATTAAAATAGAAGACTTGATCAAAAAGGGCAGAGTCTCTCCAAAATCCTCCCCAATTCCGAATTACAATACCAGCAGCAGCAGCAGCAGCAGCTACGATTTGTACCAACAATTGATTGCAGTAATGGCGGATCTCATCGAAGAAGATGAAAAAATGGTTGACATCACTCTGCGAACCATCGGCCCTTCACCTCGCTCGCGCCTCACCCTCCCCTCTACGCTCAAGGTATTTACTTCCACGTTTTCTCCCCAATCTGTTTCAATTTTGAGTTTAATCAGCTCCATTTTCCCTCTGCTTTCGATAAATTGGACTTTTACCATTGTTAAATTGCTTATGAGATATAATTTTAACGATTAAATGTTTGTTCATTAGGTTTTTTTTTTTTTTCGTGCTGTTAATATATTTTGTTCGAGGGAGAGGAGTAAGGGTTCAATCAGATTATTGGATTTGAAAAAAAATCGTAGAAATGAGATCTTCTTAGTTCAACACATGATTTATATAGTCGTTACCTGTTTTCTGCAAATCTGAAAGTATATGCGAACTGGAATCTTTATATTGGTTTGTAACAGCCTATAATTCCTCAACCAGTAACATTCAAATGATTACTATGCACAACGACAACGAGCTGCCCACCGATGGCTATGAGTACGAACTAATTCTGAAGGGCAATTTAATCTTGAAGGTTGTTTAATTCATAATTCATTGAATGAATCGATCTCTCTCATAATTTAGTTAAATAACAGAAAAATATCACATAAAAGATGTTATTTTTATATTTAAGTTTTGTTGACAAATAGGTTAAAGAGTTGAGGAAACTGATTTCTGGAACTACTCACTTGCCCCTGGAGAATATGACACTTGTTTTCCGCGGGAATGTGTTGCACGATACTACAAATGGTGAAGACTCATTTGTCCAACTCAACAACCGAGGTACATGAACGGTCTTTCAGTCTAGTTGTTTCTGAACTGGCTCACGTGTTTCTTCCAGTGATGATCACAAATATGATTTTTTTCATATTGCATGCATGGTTACATATTATTCCATTTCATGTATGGTATGTATAATATGTTGTTTTTCTGGTTGACAAGGATGTAAATACATAACAAATGGAAATATGAAAATTTCTCATCTCCAGATTTTTCTCAAGAAGCCTAGTGAAATTCACCAAATGTATCAAATGGTGTTTATAGTTCGAGGCGATGAGAATTTGTTGGCAATTAGGCTGTAGTTTTATGATTTTATCTGCATTTTATTGGTTGTGATGATACGCGAAATTCCCATCCTTGTAATAGTCTTCCTCTATCACTAACCAATGTCAATTGTTTTTTTTTTTTTTTTTCCAGAAACAGTCACTGTTGCTATCAAACCAAAGCCACCTGCTAAGCATATCCAAGACAGTTTTGATGATGATGATGGAGAAGATCTAGTCAGTTTCAAGTGGACTCTGAAATTTCTATTTTCTTTGTAAACTTTTCAGGATTCTGATTTTTATCCTTTGTTTATGTAGAAATTTAAGCTTCCAGAATCAACTAGCAGGTGGAAGAGGAGACTGTTCTTTACATTACGTGACAAACTCAAGCTCCCTGGTGAGGCTTAGTTTCATGTCCATCATTCATTCTATAAAAGTAAAACAGGAACATTATAGTGGTCTTGTTGTTTTCGTAGATATGCTACTGATGGCAATTTTCTCCCTCAGAACGAAGACGTGGGCAGTCATTTTAATATGGTTCATCCTGGCACCTGTTGCCCATAGATTTGGAATTGGACCTTTATATGTGAGTCCTAATGATCTTTTGGATGTCCAAATTCCTGCATTTGTTGCTGCGTCATTCTGCAAAGGGCTTATCTCAAAGTCTTATCACGATTCCAAATTTCCTGCATTAGTTAAAGATATTGATGCAGTAAATCTTGCTCACGATTCCAAATTTCTTTGTTGATAATTGCTTCTAATTTTATGTAATGAAGATATTGAAATTGTAAAGTATTTTGACCTAATGATGATTGTCAGCTAGAAGCCTAGAATATAAGAAATACTAGAGCGGTAGAGAAACCTTGCTTCGGCCTTCGGACATCTTAGCTGGACCTATTTTGATGCATTCTGTCGTCTTTGATTTTTTTTATCATGAAGATTATAGAATGTCATATTTGTGAATGGCTGCATGGAGTTGCCTTATTAAGTTAATTGTTTTTGTTTTACTTCACAAGCTGGATATAAATATTTTTCTAATGATTTAAGATTAGTGGTTTCTATTGCCAAGGAGGTCTAGCTTTTGTTAGGACATTGGCAATACCACTTGTGAAAATATGATAACAGATGATGCATTAACTCCAATTTTTTACAATTGTTTTCAAGTGTTTATTCTAACAAGGCTTGAAATAAGCTATTGTCTACAGGCAAGACAACAAATGACCAGAGCTTGCCTTTTTATGCATTCATTTAAATTTCTTAACCTCCTTGAGAAACTCAACATATTTTACCATTTTTACCAGATACTTGCAACCGGCTTTTTTATCATATTCTACAATCTCGGGCATCGACAACCTGGTGATGTAAGGTACACGCCCCCGAGTCAGGAAATTTCTTAATCTGCAAAGCTACAGTTACTTTTGATTCCCAATTGGTGGTGACAGTATTCATAATTTTCTTGTAATCATGGAAATGTGCTAATACTTAATATATTTCCTCATTAATTGATTAAGTTGTTTAGGGTTTAATTAAAAGTTGGCTGGCTTTTGTTTCCACTTTCCTGAAACCTAGTTCATTTTGTTAATTAAGACTTTAAGTACTAGAGTTTGAGTCAATTAGGGAATGAGAAGGGGATGAGCATGATGTGTGTGTGTGGGGGGGGGGGGGGGGGTGTAGAAATTTGGGCTTGGCCCTTTTTTTTTTCTTGAACAAAAAAAACAAGGTTGTCGCATTTTTTTTAAGTGGAAATTTTAAAATTTTTTTTTGGTTGTTAATAAAACAATGTCATTTTAAGTGAATGGACAAATTCACTTCAGCCATCAATTTGACTCGTAGATTTTCTGATACCAAAAACTGGGGTTCAGGACATTTCATGGCGGTGTTTAACATTAGGTACCAAAATATAAAGCTGCCTTTTAAATGTTGGGACATGTTTGTGAGTACGCTTAACTTTGAGACAACTTTTGATATTTTCCGTATGTAATGACTCCCAGTGGTTTGAATTTATTATTGATGCGATAATTCCAGGCTCTTTTACACCATTTCACAACATCTGGACATGTGAAAGATTTCATTTCTGACAAATGGAAGAATGTTTTTTATTATAACAAGACATCTCTAGGATTGAAATTGGTTTAAGCTGTTATGAAACGGTCACGAGCTTACTGCAAATCGGTGGTTCTTTTATTGCTTCATTAACCTCTCTGCTGCTTTTATGCAGTGCATACTCTGTGTTCAACGAAGATTTCAGAGAACTTCCCGGAACCCTGAATGCGGATCGCCTCGACAGGGACATTCGACTTGGGCAGTTCTGAGGGCGTCCCGATTGGAGGAGCTCAAGTCCAATTTTATCAGTCTCACTACATAATTTTCTGCAGCAAACAGCTGCAAAATTCTCAATCCATTTACATTCCTGTCTCTGGATGGCTGGAGTTGAGGCAGTCAAATGTTTGTGGGATTTGGTGTAAGTTGAAGATATGCCCTTGCTTTTTAATGCTATGAAGGTTACAGCATGATTATAATTTGTATAATATCTGTATTTTCCCATATGCAGGAGACTGATCGATATTTCATTACAATGGCTCCTCTTATGTAAGTATGATAGGTTGCATATAATCGGTTTGGATGATATCCACCTTGACGTTCTCTTTCGAACTTAACCCTTGTGTTTTTGTGCTGTGATGTGTATATTACACTCTTGTTACCTTGTCTAAATTATTTGAATTCAACTAATTCATGTCCATTTTCAATTCTGTATTCTCATTAAGAGTGTTTGGCTAAGCTTATTTGGAGTGTATAGTATCTCAAGAGCTTTTAAATTGTATAGGTGTTTGGATTGTTGAGCTTATAAACTTCAAAAAGAATTTTGAGTTAGAGAAAGAAAATTGAAGAAAAATGTTATTTGAAAGGTATATATTGAAAGTAACAAAACATAATAGAGCTGTTTTTTCTAAATTGATTATTAATAAAGTTATAAAAGGAAATAAGGTTATAAGTTGTTCAAGTTTACTTTTACAGCTTATAAGTTCCTAAACAAGTAAACTATATTAAGGAGTTCATATGCTCTTGCTGTTAATCTGTTATTATAAATATGAATAATGGAATTGGCAATGCAAAAATAACACTTTTAAGTACAATTGGAATATGTAAAACAGGCACAACCCAGATATGGTATAGAATCATTAGAATTGCTTTCAGAAAGTCTCGAAGCTAATTACTGCATTTCATACTTGTGAATGTGATGCAATAAGAAGCAAATTGCAACGAGGCTGCGCCGTGCTTTACACGACGTTTGGTAACGTTTTAACCTATCTAACTCTGTATTCTTTAACAACGACGATTCAACTCAATATGTCCATCCAACAAAAAGGAGAGCATCAGCTCTACGACGAAGCACAGTAGTGGTTACGGTAACTGTCTTCATCGCGGTCTGATCCAGAACTAAGATCGCAACAAATGTTCCATAGTCCTCACCTAAATCAAAGAAGATTATAGCCTCAGTAATAAAAACTGAAAACACACAAAAAAACCAAAATGCAGAATCAACGAACTCTAAATACGATAAAACAGATTCCGTATACAATGGGCACTAATTATTATCTCTTGCTTACAAATTCAAGTTCCGGTAAGATCAAAACAGATGACAAGTTTCACATATGATTCATATCGTTTCTCGATCCAAACTTTAATTTACATCCACTGGCATTGCCAGAGACTATCATGTGTAAAGTTACTTTGTATACTTTCAGCTCCTGTTGTCTTTAACCGAAGATATGAAGAAAGAAAAACTAGGAACAGTGGGCACAACCCTGCAATTCACCTCCCAAAAAGAGTATATTGTTGCTTTCTCTAATTTACGGTCAACCCTAGAGATTTAGCTAATGCACTAGTGCAAACTTGAACCAAGCATCTTATGGTTCATGATATGGCAAATTGAAATTCACAAATAAAATCGATCAGTTCGCTCAAAGATATAACTCTATAGCATCCACACCTCTGATGCCAAAACAATCAAACTTAGACAACAATGCAAGGCATGCTACTTAAAACACTCGGGAGGTGTTTGGGTGTGATGGAACGGATGTGGGAACGGAGGGCATAGTCATTCCTTCCTCGATCCACGATAATAGCCATTCCAATCCAACCTTCACGCTATTCCATCATACTAGTGTTCAATAACTTTGTCATAAGTCACATTTTAATAAGATAAGAGTTACCCTACACTTCATTTGGACAAACATTCAACATTTTCTTTGTCGACTATACCTACAGGCTTTAGAATCTTCAGTTCTGGTCATGATCAAACAACTCTATTCAACACCCACAAAGTTAAACTTTATAAGAAAGCAAATGCAGAAAATTTCCAATACATCAATACACTCTGAGTTTGTTACATCAAGGTTTATAATTTAGGTGGATAGATCATCTAGATAAGAAAAATTTGTTTAATACTATATCCTATGCTTAATCTGATTCATTGAGGAGCAACTCACAAATACAAAATATAGGTTAATCCACCCACATTAGGATTATCATATCATACTTAACTCATACTTTATACTCAGTTCAAATTCAAGCTCACATAAAACCATGACAAATTTCAATCTCAAAACCTCAAACAAAAAGCAGTCAATTCCTTGCACAGATCATTAAACCTTTGAATTTGATATAGTGACATAATTTCTAATCAAACCCTTATTATCCATCAAAGTAAACAAAACCTCCATTGTAGAAGACCTCAACAAACAATTTCCAGCTACAAGCTTCAAGTTAAAAAAGGAGTTGCAGAATTGGTATACCTAATTAGCAGAAGCAGAGGCCTTAGAGCTCCGAAAATCCTTCTTGAGCTCCGCCATTCTCGCAACGCACGCCGCCTTGGTTTTGCCAGGAACAGAAGCCGCAACCTTCTCCCACCGCATCGCCACCTCCTTCGGAAACGCCTTGAGCGCATTCAGCAGCGCCAGATCCTCCGCCGCGCTCCATCCACCACTCTCCTTCTTCCCTTCCTCGTCGGAATTCCCCTGCACCGGCTTCCGATCCTTGAGAAACTTGGCGTACGAATCCAGATCGCCGCCCTTCTTCTCACCGATGTTCTTCGCCTTCGCAATCACGGTCTCCACTTTATGCCTCCCCTTGAATCCCTCAGCAATGGCCTCCCACCGCCCCGGCTTCCCCACCGGATGCCTCCCCATCAGCTTCTTCAGCAGCTCGTCGTCGCCGTCGCCCCACTCCTCCGCCCTCGCCTCAATCAGCGCCTCATTCGAGTCAGATCTGTTCGATTTCTGCTTGGAAACATTAAATTGAGGATACGAATCGATCGAATTCGCCTCCGCATCTTCGGATTGTCGCTTATTAGGCTTCGTCGATTTCCGGCTAGGTTTTTCGTAGATTTCGATCGGATCTGCCGCGGGCGGCAGCGGCGGGCCGAGGCCGACGCGGATGTCGCCGGCGGTGAGGGACGGCGGCGCGAAGGGGCCGAGGAGGAGGGAGAGGGAGAGCCATAGGAGGATCGATTTGAGGGGGTCGGAATTGAAGTAGATTAGGGCGAGGGAGAGGAGAAGGAGAGAGAGGGAGAGAGAGATGAAGAGAGTGGGCTTGTGGAGAGAGGAGGAGGAGGAGGATTGAAGGGGTTGTTGATCAGATTGGGGGAGATTCTTGGATTGGAACATGAATCTGGGCTTGCTCTCGTATTCATCTAAGAACTCCATGGATTTGGATTGGAGCTCCAAAACCAGGTTCAGTTTTTCAGTTTGAAATGCTTTTTCACATTTTTCATGTGAGATTGTTTTAGGAAATGAATAAAATATTGGAGCCTTTCAATAATGTATAAATGGGTTAAATGATAGTAGTAGTAATCAAATCACCGATTATACTAAAAATGTAATTTTAATGGTACGATATTCGAAAATTGGCAGTTAAATACATAATCTTTCAACCTTTTTGTATGGAGCTTTCGCACTATTTTTCCAGCGAATGGAAATATGACTTGACACCGATGTAATCCTACATGAACTAGAAAATGTCGCTTCAGCGTTTAGATATTGCAATTAAATACAAGAACATTCAGCTTTTTCCAATTGAAATTCACTTCATCTATTTCGATTCAAATGATTAGAAAAAAAAAATAATTTTCCTTTTTTTTTGGTGCGTCACATTTATCTCCCCTAACCAATGCACATTAGGTGATAATAATAATAATAATATAAACTGGTCTCACCCGCCACGAGCAACCCTTCTCTGGTCTCACCCGCCAGGTCCTCGTCGGATATATTCGATATTGACTCAATTTTCCATTCGTTGGAAAAAACACTCATGTTGTAATTGCAAAAAATTAATAGTGTGTGTATTTAATTGCAAAGATCCAAAAGTCATGTTGTAATTGCAAATTGTGGTAAAGTTCATGATTTAATTTGCAGTTTTCCCTTATTATTATCACCGAATGTGACCTAGTTAGGGCGGATAATTGTGATGTACAAAATAAAGGAAAGCTTTAATTTTTTTTTTTTAATTCAATCATTTAAATGTTGTGAGCTCCAATTGCAAAAAAATTTAAAAATTCATGCATTTAATTGCAATGTCTAAACGTTGATGTGACATATTTTAGTCGACGTAGGATCAAATCTGGTGTCAAGTCTTATTTCTATTTGCCGGAAAAAATGGCACGTGCTCCGACTTCAAACAAAATAAAATTTTATGTATTTAATTGTCAACTTTCAAATAAATATCGTGTTGTAACTGTATATTTTCTTTGTATAGTTGCTGATTTAATTGGAATTTAGTTAATTTTCCTCGAAAGTATACCTTTGCTGCTTCAAATTAAGAGGGAATTTCTTCATTCTTCAATCTTCAAGCGTCGTTCAAATCCAACTCCCATGAAGAAAAAAAGGCCTAAACCCTCAAATTCCCTCTTTCCGGCGGAGCCATCCTTCAATTCTCTGCCCTCGTCCAAGGCCGATTTTTCCCGATTAATCGCCGTCATTTCCATCGCCGCCGCGGTGGCCGTTGCCTGCAATTTCATTACCTCGTCTCTCACTCAGCTGCCCAAACCCTTCTGTGATACCACCGATGACCTCGATGATCCTCTCTCTGGTAACGATTCCATTCATTCACTAAAATTAATATATATAATTAGTGTAGTTTAGGTGTTACGTTGTCCGATTTCATTTTTTTGAGTAATTCCTTGCACCGAATAATTCGTTAGCTCGTTAATAAATGATTCTGAATATTAGCTGAATTGGTAGAAATGAAATGAATATTTGGAAGTAGTGGTGACCTTGTTGTAAGCTTTTTCTTTCGTTTCAAACAGAAATGCCAAGT
The DNA here is from genome assembly GCA_036873715.1 of Salvia sclarea. Taxonomy (NCBI): domain Eukaryota; kingdom Viridiplantae; phylum Streptophyta; class Magnoliopsida; order Lamiales; family Lamiaceae; genus Salvia; species Salvia sclarea. The sequence goes on along the minus strand of JAYJMF010000002.1, from coordinate 5,696,090 downwards.
TCGGCCCTTTTTGTAGAATTAAATTGACATATGTGTTGTTCATTGGAAGGATATAGGATTAGTAAAATTTCACATAGAAGTTCATAAATTAGTAACCTTTGAAACCAAATTTGTCAACAATTGTTAGTGAATTTGAAATGCAATATAGGAAATGCCATACAATTTGTTGAAGCTCGAACTGCCATAAAACGATACCGTGTTTTGGAGGTTGTGTTGATTGGATGGTTATTTTTATTATCCCTATAAGAAAAAGGAGAAACCTTGCATGTAGTTTAGCCAATGAATAATACACTCAGAATTAAGGTTCTTCTACACTAAGCAGGAAGCAAAGTGGAGATAATAAATTCTTAATAATTGTGAAGGATTCTCCTCCGTTTGTGAACTTCATTGGCACCATTCTTCTTCGACGATACCGTGTTTTGGAGGCTGTATTTATTGGTTTCTTATATTTTTTATTATCCCCAAAAGAAAAAGGAGAAACCTTGCATGTAGTTTAGCCAATAAAATAAGACACTCAGATTTAAGGTTCTCATACACTAAGCAAGAAGCAACGTGAGGATAAGATTCTTAGGAATTATGAAGGATTATCCAACTATACAGAGAGCTACAAATATAATGTAGACTATAATTAAATGTCCTAAGGGAGACAATTCTAGGGATTTACCATCTATTCGAACATTGAAATTTTATAAAAAATGAACAAATGTAACTTGTATATTCATTTGAAGAGGTCTGGAGATTCATGATCAAGCTAGGATCTGTAATCTGACCTTTGTTGGATGCTGAGAAGTTATAATAGCTGTTCATCCTTTATATTCATAGCACATTAGCCTATTTACTTTGTGCATGAAATTTATGGTGGCAAGAGCCTGATATGGTTTTTGCTATTAAACATATTTTGGGTAAACATTTCATCACCACCGTGAAGAGATTTGGCAAATGTCCTCTTTTTGAAGCTCCTTGGTTTTAGTCTTTAGATAATTAGTTATTCATCATTTCTTTGTCTGTTAGCCATGAGCTATATTTCTGCAATGTTCTTTGTGTTCCTTCAGACTACTGCAAACCATGTCCGGCAAATGGAGTATGCTATCATGGCAAGTTGACTTGTGATCATGGCTTTAGAAAGCAGGGAAATCTGTGTGTTGAAGATGGGGATATTAATCGAGAAGCTAAAAAACTTGTATGTAATAATCCTTTTAACTTTTCTGTTTATATCACCTATAGGCTATATGGTATGTTATCACCTTTAGAGATATTACAATCTAACACTCGTTGAAACTGATGGTATTGCAGTCACAATGGGTAGAAGATCGTGTATGCGGAGCTTATGCTCAATTTTTGTGCAGTGGAACTGGAAAATGTTGGGTTTGTGGCTCTTAAGTCTTTTATACTTTATCAACTGATTTAAGAAATTCATTGCCTGCAAGAAAAGCACCCACATGCAATTTGCAGTTTTGCATACTACATTACTACTATTCTAATTAATCTCTCTTAGATTGCGGTGGATGAGCTGCTGGATAACTACAGAATGAGTGATAATCGTAACCTGGATAAGGCCATATACACGACTACAGAACAAAAAGCTATGGATACCATACATAGTGCTCTGGAGACAAGAAGAGACAATCAAGGGTACACTACTTTTGAATATCTCATTGGTTTCATAAGTGATTTAACTTCCTCAGCCTGCTAGTTTGATTTTCTGATGTACTGTTTTAAGTGTTGAAGAACTCAAGTGCCCAGAGTTGCTCGTTGACAATTATAAACCACTTGATTGTGTTGTGCGCCAGTGGATTATCAAGCATTTGTTATTTTTACTCCCGGCTTGTGTATTGGTATTTCCCTATGCATCTATAAAAGTTCAGAAATAACTGATTATAGCTTGATAACTTATGTTTTAGTTTACAGATCGTTGGATGCGTACTGATTGCTTATAGGGCATATAAGAGACATCTCTTGTCTGTTAGAGCCGAGCAACTTTACAATGAGGTATTATACTATTATGGAAGGATTCCATCCCCATATCTACTTATTTCATTTCTATAGTTTTCTTTATTTCATTAAATGATTAAGTTATTTAGGGCTAGAATACAGGGATGAATCTGGCTTTTATTTCCAGAGCCTAGTTCAATTGCTATTTAAGTAGTAGAGTTCAGTCATTTAGGATAATCAGAAAAATTATTTAGTTGGATAGGCAGATAATGACGTTTGGCTCTCGGGGAAGGTAATCCTGAAAGTTGCCATTTCCCCCTCTGATCTTTAAGTTATGTTCCTTTCTATATAAGTGTTGGAATGTAAAGATATACTGAATATAAATGAAGGAGCACAAAGGTATTGAAGTTATTCTTTAATGTGTTTTTTGTGTATATAAAACATATGATATCATGCTTCCTATGGATTTTGCAAAATGTAAATGTGATTATTGTATTGGCTGATGCTGGGTTAATATTCTACATCGTTCTCTGCTACATGATTTAAATTGTCTCATTCTCTCCGACTGCCTTATTTTAACTTGATCAGGGATGTACCATTAATCGACCTGGACCTGGTTACTGTTTTAGGTTTGTGATATACTTGAAGAAAAACCATTAGTTGGTGAAAGTGAACCCTGGGTGGTCGCATCCTCTTTGAGAGACCATCTTCTCTTGCCCAAGGAGAGAAAGGATCCCTTTCTATGGAGAAAGGTATTGATATCTTAAAGCAACATTCAATCACCACATGTTTGTTCTTCTTACTTATATGTTTCAAGTAATATTTGCAATATGAATTATACAACTTACAGTTACTTTACCATATTTAACTATCTAGTCAAAATAAGTTCTCCTTTTAATTTATTATATCCAAGCATGTGTTTGCTCTGGTTTCTATCAGACAGGCCTTGTTTACTTCGGTGGGTAAGAATGGATTTACAAAAATCATCCATTATATCCAGTGTTCACTTTTCTTGATATTATGGAGGATAGCTGGTAAATTTGATTGGGTGAGTCACTGGATTTGATTGGGTGAGTCACTGGAGCATACTACCTCAGTTTATGTGCTTTTCTGCTCAGTCCTAATTTCAATCATTCTGAATTCTGTTTTTCGCATTTGTACACTTCATTAAGTTTTGTCAAGTTGATATTTTAAATTTTTTTTCCCCTGCATATTTATTTTCACGTTACAACGCACACTTGATGGACTTGTGCTGGACCTTTATATTCATTACTACTGTTGTTAATGTTGTTTATTTGTACTGAGAGAACCTTTTTGTATATTTTCTATACTTGTTTGTGTAGAAGTTGCAAATAATGCTGCCTCAGTCCCAATTTTGTCAATCGTATTATAACTTTATGATGTACCTAAAGGAAGACTGTACATCTATCGGGGAATTATTAAAGAAAAAACTACCATTTGTTTCATAACTCAAAATAACTTACTTTACCATAATCTTCAAGACATGATGTTAAAGCAAAAAATCTATAGGCTTCTGGCTCTTCTGAAACATGGGAACCGAAATATTTCGACATGGAGAGAGTTTGGCTTTTGTTTACAATGACATATTATTTTATTTATCTGGGTTCTGTTTTTCTGTAGGTTGAGGAGTTGGTTCAAGAAGATTCTCGTGTAGATCAGTACCCAAAGTTAGTAAATGGTGAATCGAAGGTTGTATGGGAGTGGCAAGGTATGAATGACATCTTTAATTGTGCACACAAATAGTACTCTAGTATTATTTGACAAAAAAATTCATGCAGCCTCTGTTATCAGCGTATTTGAAAGAATTATGTATTTCATAGCAGTATATTTGTGCTGTCTTTGTCACAAGAGTATATTACTCGCCATTTTGCTATCTTGTCACAAGTTTTTTTTATATTGAGCACTCCAAGCTGTAACTTTTTCTTTATTTTTGCATCTGGTGTGGTTATTTGAATCTAATCACAAAATGAACTTTTAAATCTTTGAAATTATTTTAAACTCTTGCAATTTTGCGTCAATTGTTTATCTGACTCTGGATAGTGCATCCCTTTCTCTTTCTCTCTAGTTGAAGGCTCTGTAGGCTCTTCCGCAAAGAGAAAAAAGAACACTGGAAGTGCGAAGGAATCCATGAATTTCTCTGCTAATGTTGTTCGCAGGATGCATGCTGGTGAGCCTTCATATTCTTCGTGATTTGAGTGCTTGTATGTTACCTAAAATGACTTCTATATTATCAAAATCTTAATACTCTGCTGATTGGAGAAGTTCCATTGACATGTTTCTAGTTTCCACTTGATATGTCTGACTTAGAGCTTGGAATACGTTGTCCAAATTATTAGTTTTCTCATGTGAAATTAAGATCACGATAAGTGCTAAACACTTGGTGAATTCTAGGCACACTAGGCTATAAAAGTAGCTAAAATGATGTGTCCAATTTTATGTTCGTGACCAAAATGTGAACCGCCCTGCAGCCTTTGAAAAGAATTCCTAAATCGCCAAGATCGGATCACGTATAGAGCTTATTTCGGTGCCTTGCCATGAAGTCATTGATCATTGGCCATGCCATTTAGTGTTCTGTTTATGTTGTGAGTTTGATTATTGTGTAAGATTGCTTTGCAATCTATTGCACGTAGTTAAGTACTCTTCACCCTATTTACTTCGTTTGCAGCCTGATGGGCAAGGATGTTGCTGTTAGCTTTCTGTAGTTGGGATACGCAGATATGCCGTTGCCTTTGTCGCCTGCTAGTCGAGCTAATTTCCCGTTGATCTTGGCTTGCATTCTTTGAGTTCTCTCTTGTTGTATGAAGTTTTTCATTTCACATTTGGTTAGTGTCACTCATGATAGATACTCTTCTTTTTTAGCTCAGAATTTTTGTACAAGTCTTGGTATATTTTGTAATTGTTGTAAAAAACTGTGCACATTAATATTGATTCTCAGAGGGATTGGTTTTCTTGAAAATTCCAAACAGAAAAGATGTTGATTTGATGTTCTCATTGGGGCTGATATTCTATGTTCTTCATAAGCTTTCCAAATCATGCATCTTTAATTCCTTGAATTCTTTTATTTATTTTGAAATGCTAAATATCTTAATCACAACTCTGGATTTTCTAGAGTTCCATGGGATTGTTAATCACGACCCTTTTTATATTAATTATGCAATAGACAACGAATCATCAAATGACTTGTGTCTATATTAATAGAGAAATCGCAAGAAGATAATAACAATAATAATAATAATAATAATATATATGAAGACAACAAACATGATCGATGTCTTCAACACGCCTCTTCTATGGATCCATAATAATAATCGAACTTTCACATGTGAACAAACAAACCCCTTGAAAGGTCTTATGATCAATACCAAGTCAACGTGGAACATTAGATATGGGGGATTCAGCACGCCTCTCACGTGTGGGTCGGAATGAATATTTCCACACGTGAACAACCAAGTCATCATCAAACTTGAGCCAATCCTATACTAGAAATGTGCCACCCACCCCTTTATAAAACCATATAAATGCGGAGGGTTATCCAAACTTATAAATAGGAGAACTGATCATTGTCAAGTCGATGTGGTCCAGCACATAGGGAAGCTCCAACACGCCCATTCACGTGTGTGGCCAAGTGATCATCAGACTTCCACACGTGAACAAACGTGTCCTAATCAAACCGAACATGTGATTATATCCCTATATATACATACAAGTAGTGTAAAGCATCGTAGAGGAGGTATGGCCCCTAAACGAAGCTCGAGCTCGTTTCGAGCAAGCATATTGGCTCATCTCGTGGCGCTAGCGCTGATCATTCTAGTACTGGTTTGGCCGCTTCACTTCCGAGGTGGTCTAGCTTTCAAATCACATGATAAAAACAAGATTTTCAATGTAAGTCTTCTCACATTCATCTCTTAATTTTTGAGGTACATTTGTAAGCAAGCCTTTTGTTGGGATAGCTTGAATTATTCTCCCGCTTAGCTCAAACTCCCACTTCGCACAAGCCTTAGCATTCTCTTTGGGCTGAGCCCGTCTGGTGTATTCTCTTAGTATTAAATATATGGTCTTTGAGAACTGTAATCTTTAATCCGAAATCCTAGCTGCCTAATACAATATGTTCTCCTTTTCTGCATGTGGCTGTGTGTCGTGTCTCTTTACGTTTCTGTTTCTTTTTGCTCATTATTCCTTTTCCGTTATAGCCTTTGCTCTAATTAATTCACTACTTAATTATATATCAAGTGCAGGTGCACCCGTTGCTAATGGTTCTTGGTTTCATCTTGATTTCGGGCGAAGGTAAAACAATTACAATTTTAGCAATTCAAATCAATGTTTATAACCTTTTCACCCTTTCTTTAAGGGAAAACTGTCAAACAAACCACGAACTATACCCTAAAATGCAATTACAACACGACATTTGAACCTTTGCAATTAAATGCTCAACCTTTCAATTTTTTGCAATTAAAACACGCCCAAATTTTCCGATTGCCGGAAAAATGAATCAGCATGTTCCGAGGTTACGTGGACTCAAAATTTCCACGTCAATACGATAAGGCGTCGTTTCTCCCACCTAAAAATACGATACGATTGTCGGAGCACGCTGATTCATTTTTCCGGCAATCGGAAAATTTGGACGTGTTTTAATTGCAAAAAATTGAAAGGTTGGCATTTAATTGCAAAGGTTCAAAAGTTGTGTTTGTAATTGCATTTTAGGGTATAGTTCGTGATTTGATTGACAGTTTTCCCTTTCTTTAATTGTGTTGGTTTGGCTCTAATCAGTTTTTATAAGTAGTCACTTTTTCTAACATGTTACATGTGAAACTTAAATTATTTGATCAGCAATCATGGTCTATAAAACATTAAGCACTACAAGAGAGAGGCAGAAACTATTTCACCTTAGTCTACAGTTGATTGCTCTTGTTGGTGGAATTGTGGGTGTATATGCAGTTTTCAAGTTCCATAAAGAGTCTGGAATTCTTGATATGTATACCTTCCATTCTTGGCTTGGCATAGCCACCATCTCCCTTTTTGGTTTGCAGGTATGAACACACACACACACACACATTCTATGTGGGATTTAATTATGTTGTGTCACAATTTTTAATATTTTCCAAAAAATATCCACAACTTATTGTTTTAAAAAGACCCCACATCGATCTTTTATCGTTTTCCACAAAATATTTTGCGTCATATAAAATCTGGTGACGGATGATAAGTTACCTCACCGGATTCTTGAGGTGGACCAATAACCCACTCCAATTAATCTATATTATACCCCTTCGTATTTTTATAGGTGTTCTATGACATCAATTACACAAACCAAAGAAAGCTTTTATTTTTCTTACCCCTACTTTTTGCATAGAAAATTGAAAAAAAATAAAAAATTTACAATGATTATAGGAGTAGTATTGGCAAATTCACACTCTTTTCGCATTTATATCCGATACTTATTACATACAAAGAAAAAGGTAAAGTATGACACTTATAAAACTATGGTGAAAGATGAGTTTTTTGTTTTAGAAAGTTAAAGGACATTTTTTGAAAAGAGGGAATATTTTTTGGAAAACAGTACTGAAAGGTGGAGGTTAGTTTTTTAGAAATTATAAGTTGGGATATTCCTTAATTTTTTTCGAAAATATTGAAAGTCGGAGACACAAAACATGATTAACCCTAGATAGCTATAAAGTGTAAGTAACTCGTACTATTATTTTTTGGATCACAGTGGGTGTTGTCCTTGTATTGGTTCTTGTATCCTGGTCGGGTACGGCCGGCATGGGCAGCGCCGTGGCATGTAGCGTTTGGCATCGGCATATTCTTCATGGCTATTATAAGCGCCGAGACCGGCTTGATCGAGAAATTTATTTTCTTAGGCCTCCGACGAAATCAAGAAGCCCTAATTCTCAACTTCACTGGGATTTTGATCCTTGTCTTTGCTCTATCCGTTGGTCTCACCATTCTCCTCAAGTAGATTGCTTCATCTAATTGGAACTTGTTAGGAACTGCTACCGCCACCATTCCGTCATTAGTATGATATTGTCCGCTTTGGGCCGAGCCCGCACGGATTTGTTTTTGGGGCTTCTCCCTAAAAGGCCTCATACTAATAGTGATGGACTTTATTATATAGAAGTTATTCCTTCTTCTATCTTCCCATGTGGAATGGGTTTGCCAACCCCAACAAGAAAAAATGAAAAACCAGTCAAACAAAGCAACTTTTCTTGTCTACTACGATTATTTTATTCTGCATGTGAAATTTCAAGTCAAAAGAAAGGCGCGTGACACGAAAGTCCAATTTATACAACTCTTTTTGGACCCCATCACCTGTTTCCTCCCCCCTTCTATGTGAAAAACAAAGGCTTTTCCTTTGCGATTTTCTTCTTCATAGCTGAAACTGATCATCGAAAAAAATATGATCTCTAATGATAAATACTTTTCTTTTTCTTCTTCATTTGGTTTAGCCAAAAAAAGAAAAGTTTGAGAGATGGCTTATGCTGCTCTAATTAATCTCCCTTTCAAACACCAAACCGATTTTCGATCTGATCTCCCTTGATCAACAAGAAATAGACTCGATCAAGTCAAAGGAAAGAGGTTGGAAGCAAATCAACTTGGTCGCCAAACAATCAACAAGGTAACCCACATAAAACGCTAAAACAAAACTTGATTCATATTATTCGGTTACATTAATGTGTAGAGATACATGGAATTCTCTAAATTTCGTATCCTTTTACTACGTGCTGCACCTTTTTTGTGTTGTGCCTCTCACATTTGATATAAACTACTCCCCTCGTCCTGTGAAAATAATAGTCCTAGGTAGGTGCGCATCCGGGATTTAATAAAGGAGTGGGTTAAAAAATAGACTCGGCGTGTTAAATTTTATAAATATCAAAATATTTCGATGTTCACGTAGGGTGTGCCTCGTGAGACTTGAATATATAGTTGACTAAACTCAGCGAGTGTAAAATCTTGAAACTCTTGCAGGTAATGAAATTTTTAGGAGAAAAATTCTTCACAACCTTGAAAATATCAAAACAATAATTTAAAAGAAAAAAGAAAAGAATAAGGTCACAATTCAGGGGGAAAAAAATCAACAAATAATAGATTTATTTTAATTTTTTTGAATTATCTTTTACGAGGCTAATTTTGGATACATAGATATAAGAAGAAATTTAGGGGTTGCATTGGGGTGGAGACTGGTACAGCCACACCATAGATCCCCCCATGGCCCTAGAAAGTGGCGGCACAAATTCCAAGAAAATATAGGTAAAAATATTGTAGAGATATTGTGATTTGAGAAATGGACTTATTAATGAGTAATTGAGTTCGATTTAAATTAAAGTGGTCCATGGGACATATGTGGTAGAATGTATAAATAAGTTAAAAAGTAAGCGGATAATATTGTGGGATAGTGTCTATTAATGAAATATGTCTATATTTACAGAACATTCGAAAAAGGAAAGTTATAAGTACTTTTGTAGGATGAAGGGGTATATCTTTTTACGAGGACCACAATAGAAAAATTAAAATCAACCAAGCAAATGAAGAAACTGTTAATGATAAAAGTCTTCACCGACTTTGACGAGCTTCCGGAGAAATCAAGATTCAAGAAGAACTTAATGGAAATAGCTACACCATAGAAGTGTACGTGAGTTACAAGAGATTGAAGTAGCGTCTCTTGTAGTTAGAGAGTTAGGAGTGAGGTGTGTCTTCAACGAATTGTATAAATTTTAGTGTGGTCTTGTGTTGGTGTTTCGTACACCGTTTCGTGTCGTAATAAAATCTTTGTTGTTGTGTTTAGTTGTGCTCTGGCCCACACGTCCGCCCAACAAGTGGTATCAGAGCCGGTCGATCACGGGAGAGTGTTAAGCTTGTCGTGTGCAGTTTAGTATTGTGAGTTAGAGTTCGTCGGTCTCGGAAGAGGTGGTATGATGGGTGACCTAAAAGTGGTAGGTGGTATCAAGAAGCTTGACAAAAACTTTATTTTAGGGGCATCATCTATATTCCTCGTGCTTTTTAAATACATGGTACTGTCAACTATGGTAGAACATTTGAAAAGTTATCAATCCTACTGTTTCTAATCTTCCTTCACTTGATTTTCCCAAAAAATAAAGCAAAAGAAGAAAAGAAGTTGTTGCTCAGCATAATCAGAGATGGCCTATTCTGCTCTGGTCTCCCTCGCAAACACCATTGACCGATTCCTGAACAGCAATCTATACTCCATCTCTCTTGAAGAAACGAAGCAGATTACATCTCTCCTTGAGCATGTCACTCCCTTTCGACAATTTCTTGATGAATTTCCAGACAAATTCAACGTTTTGGAAGGGAGAATGAGGGATTTGGCAAATGAAGCAGAGGATATTTTAGAATATCTTGTGTCGGTAAAGGTTTATTGGACTTCTGGAAAGTATGCATTTGACGAACTCTACTGGCTAACTGCGAGCAAGGAGATCCGTTCGAGGCTGGAAGAACTGATGGACGAGTTCCCTCGAGATTTTCCTGACGAAGCTTTGGAAGTCCGACTGAGGGACGTAGCAGAAAATATCAATAGGTTTATCAAGCTGACGGAAGATCGTCAGATGTTTAAAAGATACAATCGTGGCAGGAGAAATTTAAGAAGTTTTGCCGAGTTGGAGCTTCAATTCAACTCCATATACCAGTTAAAATGGATAAGCAGTGGAATTTATTCGATCACGGAGGAGATGATGAGGCAACTCGGTGCAGCCGCTTCATCATCCCATCTTGCACCAGCCGACCAGGTCACTGAAATGATTGGTATATATGATGGTGACCAAACTCATGACAAGTGGAGATTTTTGCCAGCCATGTTTCCCGTGAAGGTGACGCCCGTGAAGAAAAATGATGAGGAGGAGGAGGAATCTCAAAGCTATCGAAGTGCAAAACACGAACTCCAGCTTAAAAGAGTGATGGAGGAGATTGCTTTGGTTGCTGCACAGGTGAAGGAAATCACACATAGCTCCAGCAGCAAAGGCGTTGAACGTGGTGGTGCTGATTATTCTTCTGCTTTTAGTTCATCATCAACTGCTCCACCCACACACGAAGATTCCATGGTTGGTTTCGAAGATTATGTGTTAGAAATAAAGGATCGTCTTTGTGGAGAACCATCTGGACTCCAGGTCATCCCAATATGTGGTATGGGTGGCATCGGCAAAACTACTCTTGCCAGAAATCTTTATGATGATCCATTGATCCTGAGCCGTTTTGATGTTCGCGTTTGGGTTACAATATCGCAAGATTATAGCGCACAGAGAATTCTTTCTAGTATCGTGGAGTCCTTGAAGGAATTTGACACGGGTCGATTGGGAGGGAGTAAAGACGAAAAAGTGCACAAAATTTTAATGGGGAGGAGATATCTAGTTGTGATGGACGATATTTGGAGTAGTGAAGCATGGGATATTGCTAGAAGGGTATTTCCCGATGATGGTAATGGAAGTCGTGTCATGCTAACCACAAGGCTGTTTGATGTGGCTTCTTATCCTGACGCTTCAAGCAAACTTTATGAGATGAGCTTGTTGAATGTAGATCAAAGTTGGAACTTGTTCAAGCAAAAGGTGTTTGCTGATGAAGATTGTCCTTATGAATTAGAAAATATAGGGAAGGAGATCACAAGAAGCTGTAAAGGTTTACCCCTTGCAATTGTGGTCATTGCAGGACTTGTATCCGCATCCATCAGGAGTGTAGCTTCATGGCAGGAGATTGCACAAAATGTGAAGTCCGTAGAAACTGCAGAGCACGACCAAATAGAAGAGATACTATGTTTGAGCTACGTACAATTACCTCAATATTTGAGGCCATGTTTCTTGCACATGGCTTCCTTCCCAGAAGATGAAGAGATCCGTGTAAATAAACTCATCAAATTATGGGTAGCTGAGGGATTTATCGAATCACCAACCGACTCCTGCTTTGAAAAGGTCGCGGAAGAATGTTTAGAGAAGCTCGTGAAGAGAAATCTTGTTTTGGTCATAAAGAGGAAATGTGACGGCAGGATCAAAAGTTGCAGCCTCCATGATCTGTTGCGCGACTTGTGCAAAAGAAAAGCCCATGAAAGAAACTTCTTTCTCAACTTCTTTCTGAATGGGACGAATACAGATATAAAAGAGGAGCAGTTTATTGAAAACATAAAAAATCAGCGCCGTGTAAGTATTGATCCTTATCTGAGTCCCTCGTTTTCAAGATTTGATGGCTTAACCATCCATTCCATCAGAGTCTCCAAGTATAAGACTTCAATAGGTGGTTTAATAGACCTGGACTTTGTCAAAAGTGTGAGGTTGCTGAGGGTGTTGGATGCAGAACCAGCTCAATTGGTGCACTTACTATCAATGGATCAACTATGTGAGTTATTTCACTTAAGATTCCTTGCTATTAGATATAGTGGCAGTATTCCTAAAGGCTTATCGATGCTTAAAAATCTGCAAACCTTAATCATTTGCGGAGAAGAATTCGATGTTGGACTAAGTGGTGTACTTCGGTTGAGTTGGTGCAATCCACAGTTAAGACATGTTTACTTTCACGGCACGATTTATTTTGAGGATCCACAACCAACTTCTTCTCTGGAAAGCCTACAAACACTTTCCTATGTGTCGCATTTGTGTTGTACTGAAAAGATCTTGATAAGGCTCCCAAACCTCAAAAAGTTGAAGATTGATTGTTCTGAAGATGGTGCTCGTTATCGTGAAGATGCAGCTTGGTTAAATGATCTGGTACATCTAGACCGACTTGAGAATTTGGAAGTAGATGCCGGTCCTTGGTTTCAATCTCGGCCAAAGCACTATAAAATTGCTTATCCTAGCATGCTAAAAAAGTTGACATTGAGGGATTTAAGACTTCCTTGGAGCAACATCCTCGTAGTTGGTTCATTGCCGAATCTGCAAGTGCTCAAACTAAAACGTTGTACTTGCGTTGGTGGTACGTGGGAAACAACTGAAGGAGCATTTCCAGTGTTGGAAGTTCTTCTAATTAGACGTTCGAGCTTCAAGTATTGGATAACTGGAAGTAGCCATTTCCCGAGGCTCAAACGCCTGCTGATTGATTCTTGTAGGGATCTCAATGGAATTCCAAGTGATATTGGAGAAATTCCAACTCTTGAGCTCATTGAGGTTAAAGGCCAAGAGGTCAAAAAGTCTCTAGTGGAGTCTGTTGAACAGATACAACAGGAACAAGAAGAACTGGCAAACGATACCCTTCAAGTTATTTGCATTGCTAAGTGACTTATTTGATCAGGTACTCCACAATCCCATCTCCTATACATGACAGTAATTACATTGGTGGTGTCACAAAAACTATTTCACATGTACCTTACTTATCCTATTTTTTTCTCTTTTTTATATTTTTGAAGTTATTTTGTAGGAGATGTCATGTGTGTTTTGTTGGCCATATATGTGGTTTCAGAGCTTTTGAGTCGATGATGATGATGATGATAATGACAGAAACTATGATGATGTTGCTGTACCTTTCTCGCGATTCAAGTTCAAGGGTGCGCTCTACTGTACTACTGTGAAGGTTTTCTTAAGGAATGAACTTGTTTTCGTTTGTTACAACTTCAAATGCATAAGAGAAGACACAAAACAAAAGCTTGATCAAGTACAAAAAAAAGTTCTAACTGAATCAATTTATGTTTTCAATTCATCCACCTCCATAGATCATCCATACAATTCATGAAATAGGTGAGAAAAAATAGCAAAGATGATGATTGAGATTAAGTCGGCAACAGCAAAATGAACCAAAGAAGCATCAAATGACAAATCTCATTGTAGGATTTTATGCATTTTCCCAACATATAACTAGAACCATAGCCAGCAAATCTAGTATACATGCTGTTGAATTATTCTATGAAATAAAGTTACAGAATAGAAAGCAGAAATCGTTCAGGCCGTAGGTCCAAATGATATTACGAAGCTCTAACCTGAGTAGCAAGTCGATCATTTTCTAAAACTTTCTGGTTCCTCTTCTACACTTTTAACTTAGTGGCAATTCCTCGAACACCTTCTGTGCACTCGTCTTTCTGGATTTTCTTCAAACCGATCAGATAAGCATCAGATTCCAACTATGGATAATGGTTCGACTTCCTTACATCATCCAACACCATCCATGATCCATAGAAATTCCAAAATTTCTTTCTTCCTCTTCTAACTTGTAGTTTCATGCCACTAAATTAAACACCTCAAATTTATACTATATGAAATCTTGGATTCATTTTATGTGCCGGCGCACAGATTTAAGGCTGATTAAGGAAAGCTTTTTATCACAAATCCGATCAGCCCATGATGCTTGGGCTTTGTAGGCCCAAATTATATCGGATATATATCTCCATCAACTATTTTGGGTAATTTCTTGGCGATCCTAGTGGCAGGATTCCACAAGAGAACCCGGTCTTGCTTTGCCAATGCAGACCAAACCAGTGCAGCAACCTATGAACAAGAAAAATAGTACAAAATTCAAAGATTCTTATTGCCTACGACTTTAGGTCCCTAACATTTGGATTCTTACACTACTTATATATTTACTAGAAATTTCACACCGCGTAAGACGCGGTGTTGCTATAATTGCTCCGTGGATATTTTCGAAACACTATTAGTTAAAATATCTTATAGTTTTCACAAGGTATGTGGCCTCAATTACAACACTGACAAATCTGATGTAGTTCGTGCAAGGCAAACACCGGCGTCTCCTACCTATATTTGAACACCTCCTATTTTGGTTCAACCATGGAACAGTTTTGATTACAGTAGCACATTGTAATGAAACCATAAGAACCTAAGCTCTGACAGGGAAAAAATACAATCAGATGCTAATTCTGGAGCGATGAACCCATTCCTTGAACCTCAAAAGAGAAACTATAGGGGACAAGGACTTTCAACCCCAAATAAAGATCACAAAATCATGAACACAAAGTATCACAACAAAGAGAAAAAGTGAAGCAAAACTAAAACACACTATCAAATATGGAGATGTGTCGTAACTTTCCTCGATTACAAACACAAGAAGAGAAAGCAACACAAAATTAGAAAGAAAAATACATTGTAGGATTATCCATTGATATTGTCAACACATAATATTAAATGAGAGAATAATAAATCAATGACAAAATAA